>NW_019291123.1:16894-92070 GCF_000500325.1 Leptinotarsa decemlineata | reverse complement strand
ACATTATAATAATGGCCGCGAGTTTGCGTCAGATCGAAATCATCAGATTATTGAATGAGAGCTTTTTTTTGTTGCACTCAACACCCCCTTAGAAAATCTGACGCGCTCGATTAAATGTTTTTTCTTTTCACTTTCAACCCTTACGTACAACCACCCACATCATGCAAACGATCAGATTAACATACCAACATTATTAAAAATACGTAGGACATTGATGCTATCAATATCTGACACGCTCGAGTATGTCTATGCAACAGTATTTTTTTACATATTTAAAAATCTATAAACGCTTCCCCTACCGATAAAAAGGTATATATTATATAACATTTATTTCTTCTTATCATTTAAGGTTTGCAACCTAATATGTCTCAATGACGCTAGAGTAAATCCCCATTTTACATCGTGGGCTCCCCTGCTATTACAACATTTTACATGATTTACTCGTACAATCAATAGTTCATTTTTTTGATGTATGAACTCTTCTTTCAATTGAGTTAATAGTTACTTATGCAATTTGAAAATTATTAAAAACTGCGTGTTCACATAATCCGTCACGATAATGTACGCTACTTTCGAAAGATCCACTTGTGGAAAAATTGTCCTGAAATTTATTCTGTGCATTGAAAAATATGTCTCTTTATTCAAAAGTTTCAGTATATTTTTCGAATTAAATCAATAGAGGACAACTACCTAGAAATGAAACTGAAACTCGTATCTCAGACTTCTCTCTGCTCTCAGTAAAGCCAATTTGTGCATCATCTTGTCTCATCTAGGCTTTTCTAATTGCGATGTAAGAGGCCATCACATCTTGAAACTCATTCCTCCTCAAAAAACTACAGTGGCTTGATCTATGAACTTTGTTCTCTTTCTCTAACTTTATCTACATTGGTGGAATGGAGATTTTCTGTTCTGAGCTGAGCTGAGCTGAGCCTTAACAAGGTGACTCCAATTGTTGCTGAAATAGAATCCATCCATTAGCGTCTTCACTTTTCACCTCATGAACCTTCTGAACAGTCATTTCGTCTGTTCTAATCCCATTACTGCTTTGAAGAAGTTCGGAGACATTTATCTTCTTTGAGAAAACCGATGCCTTGGTTTTTGTGGCATTGAATTGAACCTGGTTACTTTCACCCCAATTCGAAATCACTTCTAGATTCTCATTAAGATATGCAACCTCCTGCTGCCGGTGAAGATGCGCCTCCATAGCCGATGTCCTGGAATCCAAATGAAATGTCGTCAGCAAAGCAATATATTGGATTCTTAGTTTTTCCAATAAGTCGTTGATATACAAATAAAAAGTGAGTTGGAGACAATATGGATCCCTGGAGTACACCAGCGTTTATGGTGACAGTATTCGAGAGATATCATCGACGGCCAATTGCAGGGAACGTTCTTTCAGGAAGCTGAAGAGCCATAGACAAAAATGATTCAACAAGCCATAGCATTGAAGTTTGGCCAGCAAACCCTCATGCCACACACGGTCAAAGGCCTTAAAAATATCAAGCGCAACAGCTCTTGATTCTCCATGTTTCTCGATGCGTTATTACAAATATGGGTGACATATGGTAGAAGGTCGCCTCGTGAACTTTGTTTCTGAAAGCCATATTAATGATCGCTCAAGATGTTGAAGCCTTCCAAATATTTGAGGATATGGTGGTTTACGACTTTCTTCATGATTTTTGGTAGCACTGATAGCAAAGCGACTAGTCTATAATGATTTAGAATATTTTTCTTGCCCTTTTTGGGGATAGGCTGAATACGAGCAATCTTCCGTCAAGAAAGAAAACCCCCTTTCTTATAACACAGGTTAAAAAGTCTGCAAAATACTGGTGCGAGTTCATTTACGCACGTTTTAAGTACGATAACGGGCACTTCATCAAAGCCAGACGCCTTGTTGATGTTGAGCTGTTTCAAAATTAGCCTTACTATACACTGTCGAGAAGTAATTTCCGGCATTGTGGATTCTAGTGTGGAAATAGGTGGTACCTTTTCCAGAAAATCGACTGTGTAGTGGGACGCAAATTGTTCAGCTAGTAGATTTGCTTTTTCTATCGCTGTTGCAATTGAACCATCGGCTTGTGTTAGTGGTGGAATTGTGGATTTTGTAATGAGAAGTTCTTTGCTTTCATTTATCCTAAGTTTGCAGCTGTTGCGAGCATTAACAAACATAGTTTGGTTTTCGGCACTTGCGCCACTGCCGAGATTTTTAGAGGCGGCAGCTTGCTCGCAATATTTGTTGAACAAAGGTTCGCCATTAGAAGGTCGTTCATTGAAAATGAACGTGGATATGCATCCATGGATGATAGAATAACTTTCGTGACTTCAAAAGCACACATTGATGGGTCTTTAGAGCTGAAACAAACATCTCGCCAGGAGAGATTTCGGAAATGGTCTTGAAGATCATCACTCAGCTGATCTGTAATGCCAAACTTTGCGCGGCTTAGATTGTTCCATAACATTCATCGGTAATTCACTCAACACTGAAATGAGTTTGTGGTCAGAAGATCCCAATGGAGACCTTACGGTGACTGTAAATTTCTGGATTGGTTGTTAGGTATAGATCCAGAAGACTAGCATATTCTCCATCACGGTCACGAAACCAGATTGACTGAGTTTGTGGTCAGAAGATCCCAATGGAGACCTTACGGTGACTGTAAATTTCTGGATTGGTTGTTAGGTATAGATCCAGAAGACTAGCATATCCTCCATCACGGTCACGAATCCTGATTGACTCATTCATAATCTGAGAAAGTCCGCTGCTTATTGCAAAAGCTTCAGTTTCGCGACATTGTTCGTCGTTGATATTTGAAAATTTGAGTCATCAGATATTGTGGACATTGAAGTCACCGAATATGGAAGTTTTGGCACTGGGATGATTGATTTACAGTGGTGTTTGCAAGTGAAGAAAATAGTGCTCCACATTATGTATCACCAGGTGGATCCCTAGAAGAAGTGGTTTCCTTTAGCCTTGAGCTAATCAGCCCTTTGGTTTGTATTTAACCTATCACTTCATTTCCGTGATATATTAGTTGATCAAGTTTCTATTGCTAGAATTCTTTCTCCATACGACTTCTCAAAATTCCATAGAATATTTCCGATTCAAAGAAATGAGTATTGGCTTCCTTATTCCTTTGTAAGCTTGCACACACATCGACATTGATTTCCCTGTCAGTTCTATGGGAAGGTTTTGCAGTTCCAGATCTTTTCTAGAACTTTCACTGCTGCTTGTCTGTATAATGAAATAATCCGAGCGCATATTCAAAATAAGTAAAACTTCCGCAGGTTTCAATTCAGCGAATTAGAGATATGCTCATAGCTATTGATATGTATGAAATTTTGTCGCCCTTTTCATATTGATTCTTGAATTTCCATGTGACTCGTATACAAAATGGTCTCGATGTAGTGGCGTCAGTGTTTCTTTCGGAATGAATTATGACTGATCAAAAAACTCTATAGACAAATGGAAAGTCTGTATAAGTATTTCAAAAATCGGATAAATTTTCTAGACGATTTGAGTAATTTTATATGACTGAAAAATTCAAAACGAACACATTTCATTTTATACAATTTTGCAACTCTGTGTAAAAAGTTCAATAAAAATAATCGTAAAATGCGTCTGTTGGGTGGCTGGTTATCACTTCAAACTCCTCCTCAGAATCTTTCGTTGTAGATTGAATCTGTGAATGAGGTCCTCTTCACAAATTCAAGTAACAAATATATACCAAAAACTTTTCCTCGAAAAAATATCACATTCCAACAATTATCAGTGTCTTGAAGTTTCTGATAAAAACACTGTCATTTCAAGTAAAGTACACTCATATTGGTACCGTTTAGGTTCTGTTGACTTTGCTAGCTATTTATTCTTGCTGTCACTTGTGAACTTTTCCACGCGGCGCCTGACTGCAAACCTCAGTTAATTTTAGATCAGTAATTGCGTAATTTGAATAATGACGAATATTTTCTATTTCAGGACGCACAACAAATACAAATAAGAAAACAACAAGAACTCTCTGAATACCAAATTCTATTGACCGAAATAGAAGCGTGGCTTGAAACCGTTAAGACAACCATCTCAACTTACAAGTTGACGGACGAAACGTCGATAGAAAACCACATTCGACACTGCGAAACACTCAACAAGGAATTATCGGAGAAAGAGAAAAAATTGAAGGATCTGTCAAGAATCTGTCGGGAGTTCGAAAAATACCCAGACTTGCATGGTTTGGTGATTGCCCTACTTGAACAACTCAGGATACTCACGGAAATATTTGAAGAACAGAAAACTATCATCACTACAAGGATATCTGTCTGTAATAAACAGTTGGAGGAAATACGCGCCAAGCCTCCTACTCCAGATTTATCCCTGGAGAATACCCTGGATTCAACTTCTATGCCCATAGAAGAAATTCCTGTCCACGCCGACGTCAAGCACGTGACTCAAGAGTTCCTTGCGAGAGAAGCAGTGGCTAAAGCGAGCGCCACCATCGAAACGCAAACCGGTAGAAGTTTGAGCTCCCCCGTGGAAGAACCAGTCACTAAAGACTTCACAGTTACTTATAATGAACCTGTAGACGCGCAAATTCAAACACAAATGTCGCAGCCTTCGAGTGAGGCTGAGCAAGCTCAGCATAAACAAACCATAACCATATCCAAACGCACTAGTGGAGGACAAGAAACCATCCATATCGCAACCAAACCAATGATACCCGACCCACAACCTGTCGTTGAAGAACCAGACGACGTGTTGGTCGAGGCTAACTACAGAAAGCGACCTGAATCAGAAACCGGGCTAACGGAGCTCAACATAACAAATGTGGGCAGTAACCAGCCTTTTGAGACGGTATTCGTCGAACCAGATGAAACTACTACTGAAGTTATAGTCGACGCCGACGGCACTAAGAGAATAATCGTCAAGAAGCTGCATAGAACTGTGGTGAGGCATCAACAGTCCTCCCAGCAGCAGCAATTCTCCACCCTAAGCACTCTAACGGAGGGAGATGTTCCTATCAGTCAATCTTTCTCCCAAATAACCCTGCAAGGACAGCAGAGCGCCACTACCGTCGCTAAGGGTGACGGCAGTCGAGCAACTCTAACAAGCCACCAATACGGAGGAAAAGTTATTTCGGGAGCACCAGGAGGAGAAATCGATGTTCATGAATATCAAACCGAACCAGAAACTCACTTTTCCGTCGTTGGGCCCACGTTGAAGCCTGAAGAAGTCGAGGTGCAGGGCATCAAGCTACACGAAGGCGATATCACTTTCATAAACGACGAAAACAATCAGTTGATCCCTGCGGGCCAATCCCATATCGAGGGCAATGCTATACACACCTCTAGCTCCAGCGTACGCGCAGTCGTCCAACAAGTCACGAGGAGGATCATAAGAAAGACTCGAAGGATAATACGCAGAACGGTTATAATTGACGGCAAAGAACACGTTACAGAGGAAGTCGTTGAAGAACCGGAAGAAGTTGAAGTAACAGAGGAAGGAATACCTAGGGTGAGCATCAATGTGACCAGGACTGAAAACGGAAAAGTAGTAACGGAACAGCAGTTCGGGGAGGAACCTATAACAGTACATCCAGACGTCTCAGTTACTCAAAAAGTAACATCTGTCGTGCTAGATTCTGACGGAAGACCCGTTGAGAAAGTCCCGGAAACTATCAAGATAGTTACCCAGCCAGAAGAGAGGTATGTTGTAGCACTCCAACCTGAAATTGCACCCCAAGTCACAGAACCTGTTGAGGTAGTTAGCGAAGGAAGTAAAAAGTCTTCCGGAAGTATTATAGCCGATTTCATTAACAACGAGAAGCTTGCTATTAGTCTTATTGAGAGTAGTGAAGTTGCTGAAGCACCTAGAGTTGATGCTGCACACCCAGATGTTGTAATGGAAGGTGAAATCGCCCAAGATAACGGCTTGAAAGAATCAATAAAACAAATGATTTCTGTTGAAATAGGTGCACCCCATCCTACTGAAGTCGATGTCAAACGTACCGAAACACCATCCACTAAAGAGGTACCTGCATCGGAATCTACAGAGCGTCCAGTAATAAAATTTACTTCTGATTCTGCTGTTACGGTTTCGGAAATCGACATAGAATCTCCACAACGCTCAGTAGATTCCACCACTTTCACAATTGAAAAGCACTCATTAGTAGCGGAACCGCACTTACCTGAAACAAAAATTGATATACAACCCACCGAAGCTGTTATAGAAACATTATTTTCAAGAGTAGATGAAGCTGAAACTGTCAAAGATGATTCAGGATCAGAAATTAAAAAGATAACAGAAACAAAAATTTCTTCTGTTCAGCCTGTTATCGGAGATTCGCAAGAAACGTCGAAAAAACCCAAGGAACTCGAGCATCAAGAAACACCAACTGAAGATCATACCATCATCAGCAAAACTCCAGAATTTGAAGAAACCGTGGTGACGGAAACATTCAAAACTGAACAGCCTTCATCACCAGAAGTTGGGAAAGAAACAACTGAGTCTGTGATAGTACAGGCTACCATAACAGGAACTCTAGGAGTTGAAGAAACTCCACTAGTTACATCTGTCAGTGAAAAGCCTACACGAAAAACTCCAGAAAATGAGTACATTGAAGGTGGAATTGAAGGAACTACAGTAGTCCTAACATCTATCACCGAAAAGCCTGCATCGAAAACTCCCGAAACTGCTGTGAATGAAAAACCTCCAGTAGATAATGCTGAAGAAATAATTGTGGTACCACAAACCGTTACCTCAAAAACTCCCGATATTGAAAAAAGTGCCAAACCAAGAATACCTGGAACTGGAAAATCTGAAATCGCTGAAAAACCATCGTCAGCAGATATTGGCAAAGAAGAAATCATTGTCCCACCGACCATCATCAGAAAAACTCCAGAAACTGACGAAATTAAGAGAGAGGAAACTGTGATAGAGACATCTATTGTTAAACAAGTTTCTCTTCCTGAAGTGAAACAAACAATGATGAATATTGAAAAAGTTGGTGTCGAGGGTATAAATGCCAATGTTATAAAAGAAAAAATTCCCTCTTTGCTTTCACTAACGCATGACTTCATTTCGTCAGAAAAAAGACACTCTCCAGGATTCATACGAGAAAAACAAACTGATACCGACTCTGCTGTAACACAAAAGGAAGACGACTCGGAAACTACAGAGGTCTCTGAACTACCCAAATCACAAACACTTCCTGAAGTTAAACATGAAGAAATATCTGATCCAAATGAAGAAATGAAAATTGAGGTTGAGAAAAAAGTTCCCTCTCCAGAAGTGGCTCCAATGCAGATTACGGAAGATACAAGGAATAGTATTTCACAGACTCAAGTAGTATCTGAATCGAAACTAACCTTAGAACCAATTCAGATGAGTAGTGAAACTGTAGAAATAGTAGATGAACCAAATCTTGAATCAAAGGAAATCACAACACACACTACTATCTCAACACCTGTTTCTAAAGTCACAGAAATTATTGAATCAGAAGTTGCGAAAACACCGTCATTTAAAGAAATGACAATTCAAGAAACAGAACTAGTAACTTCAGTGGCATCCCTTCCTTCTGGAAACGTGGAAATGTTTTTGTCAATCGAAGAGCAACGACCTCATATTACTATTTTATCGCAATCTTCAAAGAAAGTATATTCAGAACCTGAAAAGGTTACGGCGCAATTCAATATGACAGATTTTCTGGAAAGTGAGAGAAAAGCTACTAGTCCATTTTCGAAAACTATTGAGGACTTTGGAACTGAAATAGAAACAGTGGAAAAGGCGAAGGAAACTTTTGAGGAAAAAATCGAAGAGCAATCTCCGGATGAAAGTATCAAATCAAAAGAACCATCTCCAATTCAAATCCCTGAATCTATAGTTGATGATGAAAAAATAGTTCAGTCCTCTCCAAAAGAAGAAATCGTTTTCACGGAAATTCTGAAGCCAAGAGATGCTGGTCAAGAAGTAAACATAGTTCTGTCACTGGAAGAAAAGTATGATGATGCTACAATCGCCACTCCTAAATTATCTGTAGCAATGAAAATCGAGGAAGATATAGATCATGTCGCTCCCGCTGAAATTCTGCGAAAAGATATCCATGTCCAGCTACCAACAATAATGTCTGAGAAAATTGAAACCACAACAGTCACTGTTTCTTCACTTGAACCCAAACTCTCGGTAGATCATAAAGAAACAAAAACTCCAAGTGATATCGATCACGGAGGCCGTGGAAGTAAGAAAAAGAAAAAGCATAAAGAAATGAAATCTCCAACCCCAGTATTGAAAGAAACACAAGAAGAAATAGTCAAAGAAAATCTCGATGCCTCGGCAGTAGAAGAGAAATTAGCATTAAAGGTAGATGTTGTGGAACAAAAACCAGACAAACCTGAAGATCCGGTAATAGATAAAATGCCAGAGGACAACGTTAATATTGAAAAAAAGACTCCAGAAAAACAAGAAGATTCTATAGTTGAGGAAGAGTCGGACAAAGAGAATATGGTAGATGGAAAACCGGAATCCGTGATAACATCACTGGCTGAGTCAACTGACATATCGGTTCCTGAAGATTCCTTGCGATCCGAAACTCCAAAACCTACGGTGGTTATATTTGAATCTGTTACAGAGTCTGAGGAGGATATTTCTCAAGGCAAAGATACTGGTTATGAAGCGGATAAAACGACAGTTGATGAAAGCTTAGCCGATGAAGATGATGCGGAGAAGAAAAAGCGTCGCAAAAAGAAAAGGAGGCAAAAAGTCAAAGTGAAAGAATCTGAGGAATCCAACGTGCCTAAGTCTGCGTATGAATCATCACCTGTCGGACATTCTGTTCCCCTAACAGATGAAGAAGTGCCGAAACGAATGGAAGATAAGCCGGAAGAGACTAAAAAATCGAAAAAACGAAAGAATAAAGGCAAACGGAAGCAATCTGAGAGCGAGTTAGAATCTGAGAACACAATTTTCGAAGCGCGGGATGAAGAAATTGTTTCCCCCAATGAGTCCTATCATACGATTTCTACTCCCTCGGAGCTTGGCACTGTTAAAATAATCGAAGAATGTTCTCTGAACAGACCTTACAGTGAATCACCTCGAAATTTAACGTCGGAAATTGTCACAACTGTCCCGGTGTTGGAAGCTATTGTCACCCAAGAAACAATTTCACAAACTTCTCCTTTGAAGGAAGTCACTTCACAATTTTTGGAACAGGAAGTACGTTGCATTGAAAAATCGCCAGAACCTATTCCTGAAATTTCAAAAGAACAAGTTTCGGTTCAGACTTCTCCTGAGATACCAAAGGAAACTGCTGAAATATCTATGCAAACGATTGAAGAACCTAAACCTGTCGAAGTCACTAAACCAGAAATTCAAGAGAGCTCGACCCAAATTGAAATTTCCACAACTGAAATAGTTACTCAGACCACACCTGTAGCCAAATCTCCTGAAGATAAAATCTTCAGAGATACCATCGAAACTTCTATCCAAACGGTTTCACCAATCCGAACTGAAGTGACGGAGGAATATGCACAAACTGTCACACCAGAAGTGGTTGAGTTGTCAAGAATAGACTCGGCTATGCAAACGAAAGTAGAGAGCCACGAAGAGTATGCTCAAACAAAATCACCTGAGAAGATCGTTACGTCTGAAATAGCCTCACAAATACAACCAGATTTGACAGAGTGCGCTCTGCAAACTTCGCCTGAACCTTCAGCTCCTCCGTTAGAAGAATTTGAGGAATTCACAAGATTAATTGAACCGATGAAGAAGGTAGAAACTGCTGAAATAGTAACACAAACCAGTCCTGTTGTCATCACAGGCGTTGGCGATTTATATACACCAAGTCCCACTCCATCTCCAAGTGTATCTGAACAATATGAAATACACGTTGAAGCTTTAGTAACGGTTCCACCTGATGGATCAGAGTCCATGAGTGAAAAGATTGACTCGGAGCCTCTTGAAATTTCCAAAGAAGTTCGTGAGTCACAAATTCTTGTACGATCAGAATCAGAAACTCCAGTAGTCACAGCAGAGTGGAAAACTGACACAGAATCTGACGGGTCTCCTGAAGAATTCGACGTGCAAGTGTCTGTTGGAGGAGTTACAGTCGATAAACATTCCTTCGTTACTAGTTTCATCGATTCAGAGAGGAACGATGACATTCCTGCCAAATCGAAAAGGAAACGTCACAAGAAATCCAAAAATGTGACCAAGGATTCTGAACCAAGAATCGAGAAAAATCTGTTGGCGGAATTCCAAAGGCAAAATACCGTACAGGATACTCTGGATCCGAAAGTTTTGTATTCTGATGTTGCCAGGAGGTCCAGGTCATCTTCTCCTGTTCGACAAGGTGAAACTATCAATGAAAGTCATAAAAAAGTACCAAACGTAGCAGATGGAACACAATTAGATGATCAAAGTACATCCATCGGTTCACCTACAAAATCAGATGAAACGACAGTTGAAGAGAAGCTTCCACAGAAATCTATACTAACAGAAAGAATAAAAGTTACTGCTGGAGTTCCAGTGAAAGATATAACAGAAGTCAAAACTGTTATTACAGAACAACGTATCGCAAAGAAAGCAGAAGATAAAGTAGATGAAGATGCAATATCAAAAGTACCGGAAAATCACCAAACTGAGGTTGTATCGAAAGTACTAACAGATTTGGACAGAAATAAAATCAAAAAAATAACTGAAACCAAAAAACCTAAAGAATTTGATCTGGAAGAACAAACAACAACTGTAAATATTTCTATAACAGTTCCTCCGGAATCTGAAACCACCAGTCCAGAATTGATGATAATTTCCAAAGATATCCTAACCACCAGAGGAGAATCCACTGAACCTGCAACTTTCACTGTAGACTCCATTTTGACTGAGGCCAAACTGACAAACCCGGACTTAGTTCCGAAATCCCACGTCGAAGAAGCGTTATTGGTAAAATCTGGTGTAACTCGTGAACCGAACAGAATCGTGTCAACAGTGGAGTTTTTGGAAACAGAAAAAATCCAATCGGAGCTGGATGATCGCAAAACTGTAGTCATCTCTGACAAACCTATGGAAACACCTTTACAAGCTTCAGAACAAACTCCAAAGATTCACACTCAAAGTCAGCCGGAAGAACGAAAACCGAAACAAGGTGCGACAAAACCAAAAACCAAGGGTAGACACGTTTCTTCTGTCACTATTGAAGAAGTAGAGTCTCCAACTATCATTCCCGATACCCCTCTGACACCTGCATCAGATGCTGGACCTCTTTCGCCACCTGATTACTCTACTACCGTTTGGAAAGAACCCTCGCACAAAGATGTAACGCAAACGTTTATCCATGCCGAATCACAAAACCCAGTAGCTCTCAAAGAAGTGAATATAAAATGGAATCAGACGCTTGCACTGGAAAGGTTCAAGAACCTACAAAACGCTAAAAAGACAACGCATCTGAGTGATGTACTATACTTAGCAACGTTGAACGAAATAATTACTGACGAAACAGTCGAACAGCGTAACTACAACATCCAAGAAAATCTTGTCGTTTTGCAGAATGCAGTCGAAAAGAGGGACGTGGTTGTAATCCAACAGACCATCATCACCACAGTCGAAACTATCACCACCTGGTTAGAAACCATTGAATACAGGATATACGTCAACAGACAACAAACGTCCGAAGGTCCTTCCAGAGAAAGGGTACAAGAGTTCAACGATCTCCGACAAGAAATTGCTAATATCGAAACTAAAGTGGAACAGCTGCAGACCGTGATGAGTCAAACTGATAACATCTACAACGAAGACGACAGGCAACGCATGAAGAGCTACATCGACTCTTTGCAACAACAAGTCAGAGTAATCGAAGAAGTTACTCAAGAAAATGAACAACTAGCAGCAGGAGATCTGAGAAGATGGAACGAATTCATTAACGGAGTGACTAATGTCAGTGGATTGGTGAGGGAGCTGAAGAGGCAACTCAGCGAATTGAAAGACTCAGATGCATCTCCTCAAACAAAATTGAGTGAGCTGGATCAACTAGAAATCTGTAACAGAGGACACATGATGAAGGTAGCGAATCTAGTAGCATCCGCTAAGAGCCTGATGCGAGATTTCCCGACGAAAGAAATACCTAGAGACGTTTACGTCAGCAATGAGTTGACCAAACAGATTGAGCAGCAGATCGCTATAGAAAGGGAGAAGGCTTACCAATTCCTGTCTCTCGCCGATGACTACGAACAAACTCTGAAAGAATTTAGTCAGATAATACTAATTGCGGAAGCTCTTGTTGAAAGCCCTATTACTGTTCGCAACCTAGAGCATCTAGAAGATGAAATGCAGAATCACCGGAAATTTTTTGTGAATCTTAGTCATTGTCGAGCAATTTTAGAGTCCCTAGAGGAAAATCTAGATTCTGAAACGAGAGCTATTCACACCCAGCTACATCAAAACCTATATGAAAGAGCTAAAGTTATTTTGGATAAATCAACCGGTCGATTCCAGCTAATGTCTTTAGCAGCCTCTAGATGGACGGTCCTAGAACAAAGCACTAGGGAAGAAATGCGCTGGTTACAAGTAGCCCAACAGAGAGTGCCTGACCTTAACAATGTCACTTCTTCAGACTATGATAGATTCATAGATCTTTTCAACTCCCTTGCAGCCGACATAGATTATCACCATGCCAAACTGAGTCATCTCAACTGCGTGGCTGAGAAATTGCAAGAGCTCGTGTACTGTTCCGGGCTAGAGCAAGCCTATGCAGAATCCTTAGAAATTATCCAGAAGCTTGAGGACGACGTTCAGCACAACCTTGAACGTTTATTAGCATTCAGAGATACTTGGATGGCTTACAATATGTTGAGCGATAGAGTGGAATGTTGGCTCAAGGGCGCAGAAATGCAGTTGATGAAAATAGAAGTACCGTCTGGTCCCAGAGGACATCTGAGGCAATTCTGGGAACTCAAAGCACAACATGAGGTCCATAATATCGTCAGAATGAATGCATCGAATGCTCTGGAGAAATCCCTACAAATCGTACCTGTAAGCGACGAAATGTTCCAGCGCAGGAGCAACTCTGAACTGAATACACAGTGGCAAGAGGTGTCAAAGAGAATCAGCGACATCGAAGGTTCTATCTTAGACACGATATCTGCCACTGATGTCCCTGTCAACGAAAAACTCGCCTTCTTGGAACAGGAACTTCAGGACCTCAACACAGACGTGCGCGACTTGAAGGGAATCATAAAAACCGAGGAGGAACTGAACTTGTACGTGGAACGATTACAGATAATGTCCACTAGACTCGAGACGATTCAGAACGAGCTGAGCAGACTAGGTTTGCTGTCCGCGAATGAATCCGACAAGGTCGGTTCTCTCTTGGCACTGTCGAAGCAACTGGAAATCATTATCGTGGAAGAACTAGAAGGCGGAATCCTGGTAAAAGAACGTCTGCAGGCCATCCAAAAAGGCCTCGATCGAGTACGCAGGAAGCACTCGGATCTAAACAAAGATCTCGACCAATGCGAAAGCGCTGAGAAACTAGGAAGCGACTCCATTGAACGAGCTGTACATGAGTGCTGCGAGGTGGGAGAAGAACTGGTAACCCTTTGGCAAGACCTGATGAGCATCCGCCAGATGCTCCACACGCTTCCCATGAGGTTGAAGGTCACCGTTTCTCCTGTGACCATCGAAAAGGACATCTCCAAATTGCAAGACGATCACACTGCTCTGGAGAAGAAATGCGGTCAAATTCTGGCGTTGCTCAGGAGCCGCTTGGCTTTGTGGCAGAGATTCGAACGTCAGTTGGAGATGGTGCAGCAGAGCGTCCAAGAAGCGGATTTCATGGTGGAGTTACTGACCGTTCAAGGGAAGGTAGATTACGAGAGGTTGAGAAAGGCAACAGAGAGGTTAGAGGTGAGTACGTATTATATTTACTGTTTTATTATTATTGGAAGGGTTGTCACTATGGTTTGATCTTGAAGTTGCACAACGTAAAATAATTTTGAATATCTTCAACAAAGGCTTGGATAGGAATTCAGTTGAAATCTGGGAGGAAAAATGAGAAGCATTTTATATGTGATGTTCAAGATGTTAATGATGAAATTTTTTTCGAAAGCATGCTCTTTCTCGATAAAACTCCCGTTCTTATATCCTTTTTTTCATTTTACCAGTTGTGAAAGAAGATCGGCGAGATTTTAGGTATACATACTCATGTATGTATGTTATTCACTATGGAAAATAAAGTTTTTGAAGATCGAATCTTCAGGTGTAGTTTGTGAAATTATTGATTAATCTTGTAGACTATTTAGCCAATATTCCGAATATACATTTCGCGTTTGCTCTTTTTTCTTCAAATATTCAGGCTATATTAGTTGAGAATTGTAAATAAAACAAGATTTTGAAGTTAGGGTTATTATTGAAAGAACCAGTTTAACTAAGCTCGATTGATTCACAACGAGATAACTGAGTGCAATGATTGTTATTGACCACCGCTCAAAAATGTTTGAGCGATTCTAGTTTTGAATATTAACGTAACCAGAATGTAAGCTGACTAACGGTTTTTATGAGTTAACTCGAAATAGTGTAATTTTTTCGAACACTTCAACATAAACTTACTATTTCAATTATAAATTCGGTAGGTTAGGTATGGTTAGGTTAGGTTTGAAGTGAGTGGGTCAATTCGACCCTTCACCGCAACCCGCAAGGGTTTATTGTGGCTCACACCTATTCACACTCGACTAAATGAACCCAGTTTCTTAACGAAGCTGATTAGTTTGTATGGTGAGTGGTCTTTCAGGTCAGATGGTAAGAGCACGGCTCTGCCGAACTCTAAAAACCTGATTTGGTCCCCTGCGGGGCAAGTACAAAGTATATGCTCTGCTGTTTCATCATTTTCCAAACAGAGGCGACACACACTGTCTTCCGACAGTCCGAGTCTCTGCATACGATGAATAAAATGACTGTGACCTGTAAGAAGGCATGTTAGACATCGTACTTCATCCCTACTGTAGTTCAACAACTGTTTGGTATCAAGCTTCGAAGGGTGAGTAAACGCCTTGGAGTGAGCCAATCCTGGAAGATTCTGCTAGAAGTTCATAAATCTTCTTGCCATCCAGGTGATCAATGTTTGTTTGGCAAAGCCTAAAGCGATACCAATGAGAGGTTCTGATCCGATGAAGCTGCTTGCAGCACCCTCCTTTGCAAGGGAATCAGCAGCTTCATTGCCTTCCAGGCCAGTATAAATTCGGTAAGTGCGATTTCTTGCAATTCGGCCATTTGTGTGGCAAAACTAAATGGTTTCCGCAGTATTATTACTACTTTTTGAGCTACCGGTTCAATTGCAATGAGCTTATTTAGAAATCTTCATCATTGTATATAGTAATAACTCCATTATTATTAATGCAATGAAAAAAAATCCTAATCAAAGTCAGTTCAGACAAGACGAAGCACAATGAATTTTTTTAAATACCTTCAGAATGAAGCAAGGATCATCCGAAGTTTATTCTTTAGAATGAAAATATAAAAGACAACTACCTCCTTAAAAAAATCAGAATTGTATTCAAACATATCATTCATCGGTATATTACATGTCGAAATGAAAGCTGGATGTTATGAACGAATCGTAATGCTTTCTCATTCCTGAAAAATCAAACGTTCTTTTCACACATAATTCTCAAATTGAGGAAATCTACTCCTACAAACTACAATGTATATGCAATTGTTAAAACTAGTATCCCCTTAATGAACCAAGTTGCAACAAAGCTGCAACATTTGTATCCAAAGTTTTGATAGTGAAACCTTGTAAAAACCACTTAATTAAGTCATAACTTTGTGTATTCATATTCTCCTATTTATTTTTTCGTATTTTGTCGTCTGGACTATTTTTGGATTCAAGTGGGTCTGAAATAATTTCAGCCGGAGCTTGTATATATATCCCTCAGATTTAATAATAATCGACTTAAGATCTTTTCATCGCCTCGGAAGTGTGTTCTGTCAAGAATTCAAGTACCTATTAGATTGAAATAATAGGCACGTTTTTGAGATCGACGGTTTTTGTATGAGAATATATTTTTATTAAAAAAAAGTTCAGATCTTATACCTTTTACTTAAATTAAGTTTGTCTTGTGAATCTAAGGTTTTCTATCGTGAAGCAGCTTTCTCCTTCTTTAAAAAACATTGTGAACTGTGGTTTATAACAAAAAATACTGGATGGTTGGCAATTTCAAAAGTATATTTTTAGAACTTGGTTTTGATTTCCATTTTTTTCAGAAAAGTAAATGTATGCCACACACATAATTTTACTTCGTTTTTGTTTCGTTTCTGAAAGTGTTTTCCAAGTTTACAATGTTCAAATTCAGCAATCAGAATATCAATCAAAATCATTATAGATGTACTCACTAGATAAACAATGTCCATTTAGAGACAACTGAACAAAAAAAGCTGTATAACAAATACCTTGGCTACAAACAGTGCAACAAAGAGATAAAGACAACCCTTCGAGTCTTAAGCGAATTCAAGGCACTGTGACATTTGATGGGTTAGTTATAATTTGAATTCACTTTGTGATTATGATTGTTTGAGATTATTGTGAAATTTCCATACTTATCTCTAATGATTTGCCAATAATCGAGAAAGAATTATTATTTACTCACCTGGAAAAATCTCAACGTCAAACATCCTTAACGGAGATGGTAATATTAGACATTTGACTATACAGGGTGTCAATTTGTCTAGAATAATATGACAAACATCAAACAAAGAACCTTACAGACCAATACTGGGCACCGGATTCTTGGAATGGGTTGTCTTCAAAATATTAGGAAAAATATGATAATGTTTTCTAAAATTTGGAAGAAATAGAGAAGTCAGCCGGCTCCCAAAAAGTAAAAAATGGAATAAAAAGTTTCTATTGTGGACAAAATTTAATTCCAATCATGGCATCGACAAAAGACTCCATTCATGAATATCGAAGATAAGCGAGGCTCTCCAATACGGACCGTTGTAAAACCAAGCTTAGACATCGATCGCCGAACAAAATTCGTCGTCTGTCTTTCACTGTAAAGCATCTAGTAGAAACTAGAGCAAAAAAAAACGAAGCATTCATGATTACAACACCAAAAATCGTTGTTTCGACCTGGCGTAGATACAATCAGTCATGGTGTATACTTTGTGTAGGCTTTCACGGCCAGTGTCTTAACAAATTGTTCGATGTTTCCGGGTTTATACGCCCTGGTCTACAAGTTTTTGTAGACGTTTCGTCTACTAATGCCACGAATATAAAAGATAAACGGGGTACATCAAGGCGGTCCGTTGCAAAGCTCAGCTTCGACATCGGTCCTCCAACAAGATTGGTTCTCTGTATGTTCTTGTGATATACTGTTTGGAACCTTTGGTGTAGTAATGAATATTACTGGAGTTTTTTCCCAACACCAAATCGTTATTCTTACACCTCGACACGTGTTTCGATCACCAAGTGATCATCTTCAAGAGGAAGATAAAACTTAGTTATTAGTTTTATCTTCCTCTTGAAGATGATCACTTGGTGATCGAAACACGTGTCGAGGTGTAAAAATAACGATTTGGTGTTGGGAAAAAACTCCAGTAATATTTATCTCTGTATGTTACTGCAAAGTATCTAGTCGGAACCAGAGTTCAGAAACAAAGCATTCATGGTCAAATACCAGACCTGCGATAGATCCCATCATTGATGCTAGGTTGGACCACAAGTGCATTGCTGAACTGTCCTCAAAGGACAACTTTGAGAAACTGCAATCCTCTGAAATTTCCACTGCGAAGTAACTAGTTAAGATCAGTACTCGAAAACAAAGCATTCCTGATCCAACACCAAACAACATTGTTTCCTTCTGCCATAGGTCTTGGCAGTGATGCCAGCTACAACGAATGTTAACTGCCCTTGAAGAAGTCTAGGTATGAGTAAGGGCACCTAGCACCACTAATAACACCTATGGTAGGTCGGAATAGCGTGGTCTGGTATTGGATTACGAATGGATCTCTACCTCAACATGCTTTGGCATGCAGAAACTGAAACTGGTGCAAATGGTAATTTACTTTCACAAACAGAACGGTGCTCTACCTCATTTCCAATATACTTACGTTGGTTCAACAAAAAATCCAAAAGACGAATCGGAAACAGGGGAGCGATTGGAATACTTCCGAAATCACCGGATATACCTCTCTTAGACTTCTGTTTCTAGGGCTATTATAAATATGTTGTTCATAAAAAACCTCAGTATGCTGAAGTGAAAAAAATTTGAACCAATATGTTCGGTAAAGAACTATGATTAATTCATGCGGTACTTGGTATTTTACCAATTTTGTAGTTTTCATTTATTTATATGAATTTGAAGGATTTCGGAAATGGACTTTATTGAAGTTTAGAACATTTGACCATGACCATGTTTGTTTAGAAATTGTCCTTTTCATAGATGTTTGACAAAGACTGCGAAACGTACTATTGCCAGGTCTAGGTTTATTTGGTAAGCAACCTCCAGTAGAATAATAAACGTCTTGATATCAATCCCGTATAACCTTTTGATGTATTTGTTTTGGAAAAGCATCGTCAAAGGTCGTTCGATTCTTCATCGTGGGAATTTCCAACGCGCTCTTTGGAGCAAAGATGACCTGCCTCAATGCCTTTTAACAAAAGAAAACAATAAACTGAACAGCCACAACAACTTCTTTTCGTAAATTCGGAATGACATTGGAATAATCGTCGAAAAAGCAGCGATAAGGAACGCTAATGATAAATCAGTAAATCACGTTCAGTTGTTTGCGGGAACTGGTGCGGATCGCTTCGCGATTGTTTCGTTGAGATTCCGCGGAAGTTTGATTCATTGGAAATAATTAAACGGTTGTTAGTTGATTTTTTGAATGTGACCGGAAGTTTGACAGACTGTTTACTGATTGTCAAAGTTTCGGTGGTTGGTGCAGTGAGGACTAATAAATTTTATATGGTTCGACTTCGAAGCATGGGTTTTCCAAACTAGAATGATTTTAAAATCTTGGAATGAAAATTTAAAAAACTCTAAATATAGAATGGTTCGTTTTCTCATTGATCTATTTTTTTTCATCAGACAGTCATATTTCAAAAATTCGCCAATCCAAATGAAACCAGGCCAATCCAGTATCTGCATCATAACCGATTCTGTTACACCTGTGTTAACTTACTTATATATTGGACGCAATATAGTTTCACTATCAAATTCTTCGAAATACATGAGGATAGTGTTGCCTACTTTTCAAGCTATTTATGTTTCATATATGTGACTCACTTTGAAATTCTTTGTTTTGCATTATGATCTTAATAATGTATCTATCACGAACACACCTTGATGTATCTATTAAAAACCATACGATGGTGTCTAGTAGATACACAATTCTGGGATCGCTCCAATCCATCTTTTATTCTTTTTTGAATTTATCTTATGAAATACTACGTCATCAAAAAAGATGTTACCAGAATCAGTATAGATAGAAGACAGCTAATCACTAGAAATCTACCTTGTGGCACTCCTCAACTCTTTTACTGCAATTTATGGCGTAATGTACATATCTATCATCTCAAAATCGAAAAATGACTCTTAAATGGTAGTATTTAAACTTTGAGACAAAAGATCGGGGTAGTTTCTTCCCCTTTCATTTCTTTCGTGTCATATCAAAAATTGTTGTGCGATGTCTTTTTCTTTCTGAATATAACTACAGCATAATCCATGTTAAAGCCGCATAAATCATGTTAGCTAGGTATTGCAGAATATAAAGTATGTCGTGTTGGTCGGTGGTTCAAGCCCTAGTCTGAACGATCGATTTTCACTTGCTATCGTCCAACCCGTGTTAGGAATCACACGTTAAAAGGTAAGACCTCGTTAATCCTTAGCTCGCACAAGTTTCGACTTCTGAGGGTTGTCGTTCGTAGGGTTTCGACAGCTGGTTAACGGAAAAATAGATTTTAAACAGATTATAAATTATCGTTAAACGTACACACCAAATATATAGGCATAGTTCCCTACACTTTACCCAAAATACGAATCATTCGTGAGCAAACAAGTAGTTTCAACTCATGCATTTTCATTTACAACCAAAGATCGCAAGATTCGTCTCTTATTCGCCAGAGAAATTCATAACATTGTGACTAGAGTGTCTCTCCACGGAAACATATCTGTTGTTGAAAGTTTCGAGTCAATGTGGGACTACAAAAACAATTCCTATCAAAACATGCAGAGCAAACGGAATCAAGTTACTGATATTGGTATAGGAAAACAACGGAAGCAGTTATCCTGGCATGAAAAGGATGAACGATCGATTTTCACTTGCTATCGTCCAACCCGTGTTAGGAATCACACGTTAAAAGGTAAGACCTCGTTAATCCTTAGCTCGCACAAGTTTCGGCTTCTGAGGGTTGTCGTTCGTAGGGTTGCGACAGCTGGTTACCGGAAAAATAGATTTTAAACAGATTATAAATTATCGTAAAACGTACACACCAAATATATAGGCGTAGTTCCCTACACTTTACTCAAAATACGAATCATTCGTGAGCAAACAAGTAGTTTCAACTCATGCATTTTCATTTACAACCAAAGATCGCAAGATTCATCTCTTATTCACCAAAGAAATTCATGACATTGTGACTAGAGTGTCTCTCCTCGGAAACATATCTGTTGTTGAAAGTTTCGAGTTAACGTAGGACTACAAAAACAATTCCTATCAAAACATGCAGAGCAAAGGGAATCAAGTTACTGATATTGGTATAGGAAAACAACGGAAGCAGTTATCCTGGCATTAAAAGGAACCAATTTTCTTTTTCCTGATCAAAAGCCATCAAATGATACTAGCGTACATGCTAAGACTACTGAAATAGATGCATCCATCACCGCATGGAGTTGAACAGCTTCTAGATCAGATGAGTCGTTTTCGAGATTACTTTACTCTAACATAAAAAAATTAGACCTGAAGAAACTAACGACTCAAGTCTACTAGGCGCCTAAGGAACTGGTATGTCAGGTGGATTAGGTTCTATATAAAAAACCTCGATGGTTCAAGTAGAGTTAGGCTGAAGTTTTCGACTTCTCACAACATGGCACCTACCTTTCAAAGAATCATATCTAGCATTAACTTTTATGTACCGAGAAAATGGTATGAACTTCATGTTTTCACCATTTCCTCAGCAATAAAAGAACTATTCTATTGTTATCATTCAGACTCCGTCCCTATCATATGATATCTTCTATACCACAATGTCAACGGAAATGTTATGAATCGGATGTGACAGTCGACAATATTCTTATTTCGATTTCCTGATAAAGGATCACATTTTCAATTCATGAAATTTCGATTTACAGCTTCAGTACTGAATTAACTCCTGAATAAAAATTTTCACATATTGAAATTTCCAACAATCGGAAGATTCAAATATCTTATATGTACCTACTTTTCTTTTTGAATAATCTTCATACAGTATCCATAAATCATTATTTCATCTGCTAAATTACCATGTTTTAAATTCCTAGAACAAGTCACTTTTTTAATTTGATTCACTGTTTGTGAAAATATTAATTGAACATACAGAGGGACCTATCTTAGAATAATGACGTTATGATTCTTTGAATGAAACATTACATTCATTTTTTATTTTTTACGTTATCTGTCATTGGACAAAATCGCTTCGAGCTTTGCTAAACAAACACTGAATAACTGGACTGCAAAAAATCTTCTACCAGGACTGATCCATTTGAAGTATGTTACCAAATAATTGGTAATAGCAGTGCTAACCTACATTGGATAACAGGCCTATTTGCCTACTTACAGGTAAATGTCATATCATCTGTCATATGAAGAGACTTGGACTGTCGGAAGACAGTTCGTGCAGTCTATGTTTGGAAGATATAAAACAGCAGACCACATACTTTCCGGTTTACAGATTTTAGCAGAGTTTTACTCTTGCCATCTAACCTGACAGATCACTCACCGAAAAGCTAACCGGTCTCGTTTTAGGCAAATTTGAATAGGTGTGAGTTTTTTTTTTCCATTCGTTTTTCATTTGATTTTGAAAACTGCTACAAACGTAATAGTTCTGTTCTGCATTATTGAAATTTTACAAAGAACCGATTATCAGTGCTGACAATCTGTATGCTCGCTTATGATTCGTCAAAAATGCACGATGTCTGTCGAGCCCGTGAATGATGAATTGAAGTATATTTCTAACGCAGTGCTATCTTTGAACTCTATATTGTTTTTTTTGGAAGATTTTTCAGGTAAAAAAAAGGTAAAAATTATTCTACGTTTTCAAATAATTCCTTGGAATGCAACCACAAGTTTCCGAATCTAAACGATACGGAAATTTTGCACTATGCAAGCAAGGGTTGGAAACTTAATTATTTGGCATCCTTGAAATGTCATAAACATCCTTCTAAAAAAACACTGCAGTAACGTTAGTTGTAAATACAAAAACATGAGAAAATATAATTCTCATTTTTCATAACGACAAATGTGTTGAAATAGTCAACATTTAACTTCTAATCAATTGTCAGTTTGATAAAATACTTCAGCTTGATCATAACAAAACTTTGACATAATAAAAAAACACGCACGTTCAAATTAATGAAAATCACTGGTACTTTAGCATTGAAAAGCACACCAACAGAGAATGTAGTTTTCGGATAATTAAATGTGAAGGGTAGTAGTTAACAGCCTCTTATAATCAAACAGTAGTAAAAGTTCTCAGTATAAAAAATAATATAATATCCAGTCATTTTATTCTCTGATGAAAGAGACCGACACTTATTAAAACCTTGTCTGTTGCCCAGAACTTGTTCTGTTGCAAATTCATCTAATGTGAAAATTTGTTTTGTGTTGTTTCAGCTTTTTTAATGTGCTGGTAACCATAAATTTCTTTTACTTTCCTAGGGGGGGCTAATCGTTGCTCTAGGAAGGGGTAAGCCTACCCTAGACCCCCTTTGTACCGCCAATGGTATCCGATCAGTAGAGTTGTTCTATAAGTATAATAGCGCAAAAATCCACAATTCTTTTGAAGCTTCTTTTTTGGGGCTTCAATTACTTGACTTCAGATAGTTAAACTGAGATAAAATTTCAGTAGGGTCATGTTCTATCACCTGTTTTTGAACAATAGTACAGTAACTATAAAAGAATAAATAACTATCGGAAAAATATCATCAAGAACTCATAAATCGATAAGGCTAGTTTATATCACACTCAAAATTAAAATGGTGAAACTGTTTCTGAATTCAATAAATTGTTATATCAATTCAAATATATTTTTATTCTATCCACATCTACAAAGTAGACTGAGAGAAAAAATAATCACTGATTTGTTTTTGAAATATTTGCACATCTACCAATTCTTGATTTATACTTGAGCGGAATAAATGGAATGTGTATGTAGGCTGTATTTCCAGAGGGAAACTCAAAATTATTGAATTTATCGCCAAAGATGATCTAGCTCAATATTATAGGTGCACAGTCTATTTTTAATTACACTTTTTTTTTTACTTTTCACCCGTATTTGATCCTCCTCAGTCGGCATGGGGAATCGACTTCCTGGGATAAATCAATTTCACAGTTATAAAGTCGATTTTTTTCATTGAGAACAAATCGCAGTTGAAAATCCACGCTGTACAATGCGAGACTTTATTAGGGATTTTGATATCGGAAAATAAATTTTGTTCAACGAATTGAAATCTGGAGTATATGATGGACCGAGTAATGGAACAAAATAATAGAAATATCAATTTCATCCTAACGTTTTAATTGATGAAAATCCTTCCTAGTTGAGAAGGATTGGCGTCATTTCCCATTCATCTCATGATACGAATGTTTTAAATGTTTTCACCCGTTTGGATGCTTTGTAAAAACAAGAACATATCACTTATTCCACATCCAATCAACGAGCATATCGTATTAAAAACTCACAAGGGACAACTTCACATTCATTATTTAGTTCCTCTGTGTGGAAGTTCCTATATTTATTTATCCATTGTCAATTCTACAATCAACACTGAACGTGTTACCGATTTTTCTTCAAGGTTTCGCAATAAACAACCCCATTAATTTTTCTGACGTACAATTGAAAAACAAGTCTGCCACCAGAACTGATTAATAGGAGTTGAAGACTAGTTTAGTTGTCAAAACTTTGAACAATTGAATGAAGTCGACAGTTTCGGAGATGATTCCTTCCTACACTAAAGCCATATTTCACTGTAGAACAAACTATAAGTGACATTCATATTTACTGTTTGATGAGTGTGAATATATCTTTGGTGGGATTTACGAAGCAGATACACTAAATTTTGTTTACTCTGTGCATGATGTAATTGTTAATTTTAATTTAGTTCGTGTTCAACTGATAAGGCATGTCTGGCTTATGGTGAAACTCAATTAGCTCTTACGAAAACATACAAATATTACCCTTGTATAAATATTTTCAAATCGTTTCAAATTGGAACAAAAAGAGCGAAACTTTTCTATTTCAGTAATAATTTTCCTTGACAATGGAATGTATTAAAAAATTATGTTTTAAAACACACATTTTGCAAATTCTGAAACGGGGTTATGCAAAATGATATATTCCAACAGAGCATTTCTGAATAAAAAAGGAAAATTATACTCTGCGATACTTTAGTTCTTTCACATGCCAACTACGCAGACGTGGTGCATGGTCCGGGAATTTTGAAAAGTGACAGTTTTAGAACTCGAAAACTCCAGAATCCATATGCATTAGGTTCATTACGCGTTCTGGGATGTGGGTTGGTTGAATATGGAATCCAGACGAACATTTCATTCTGCAACATTTTTTCAAAAACTCCTCTTGTAGAAAACAGAAGCAACGGATGACTTCCTTTAGTTCGAATAATACCAGAAGGATTACATTGAAACACATTGTATGAAGTAGTGAATTTCAAATCATCACAGACACTTGATGATAACATTTCAAATCGGCGGTCACATAAATGTTCACAGAAGCCCACGCCTGCAGTGTGTTAATTTTAATGATTGCATATTCAATCAACAGTGTCATTAGCCTCGTCGCTATCGTATTTATAATTATAAACTTCAATTCAGGATAAACATATAATCGAAAGGTTGCAACTTTTTCAAAATCATTTCACAATAAGTTCAAGTGTTGTTGACAATCATTTTGTTAAAGAAATAAGCAATCAAGACTCTTTTTTATTTGGAAAATTCAGCTATATTATTTTATATATCACAATAAATATAGTTTTCTGGTACATAAATAATATTTCAATTCAATTTTTTGTGGACGATTTCTGTAACCCACATATAGTTCTTCTTACATATTTTCCGTTCAATAATTAATTCAATTTATTATGTTTTCCTAAAGCATTTTGAACAAATAAACGATGAAAAATTAATTTTGTTGGATTAACAAAAGTGTACTTAACCTTCTTCATCTGATCCTTAAAGAGGCCTAAGTCTTGAACAGAGACACCACTCTACATAAACAAAATAGAATAATAAACTCAATGCATTCGGACTTCTTCCGTTACGGACCGAAACAAATAAGAGATTTATCAAAAATTTCACGTTACGATATTTATCTATACTGGAAACTGTAGGCGAATTCTGATCATTTTAAAACTATTTGTTTTAGATTAATAACTTCTTTCAAAGGACTGAATGCTAAGCCACCATAACCAAGTCTCATAAAGATGAAACGCTTCTTCCCAACAGCGATAAAACTGACAGCCATGAAATGAGCATCAACGTGTTATTATTCTTGAATCATACGTGAATCTCAGAGACTATTTATGCATCATTCTCACAATTTCAATCACTGTCACTGTCCTCATCAAATTGATCCGACGGACTCATATATTCATGTAAATCGTGACTAAATATTGAAAATTTGCATAAATGCTTCTACAGAAATCCACTTGTTTAATTCAATAATATGATTATGACAGTGACTATACCCCAACTCTACTGGGATGACTCAAATGAATATGTGGATCAAAAAAATCACAGATACAAGAGACTGAAATGAAAGACGAATTGCCGTACTTCAAAGATTCACATATCCAGAAATCTGAAGATCATAATCGAAATTTATAACTATAATGAGATATTTTTAATTTCATAGAAAATATGAAAAGAATACGCGACGTACTGGTGATACATCCAGCCGCGTGAAGTAGGTCGGGTGCTGGATCTGATGTACCCAGATCAATACCCAACAATTAAATCCTATTGTTGAAAAATACGAGTTTAGTCATTTACGTACTTTGTTCAGACGCTGTATGTTTGAAAGATAAGGTGAATTTTCATTTTTCTCAAAAAATATTCATTCATTTATCAATTTTTATTTTGTCTCCGTTAGAGTAGTCTCCCTCAGATATAATACACTTGTGCAAGCGTTTTTTCCAATCGGCGGTTCAGTTTTTATCTCATTAATAGTCGCAAAACGCCGTCATTTAATGGGTCTCTTCAATGTTGAAAACAGGAAAAAGTCGCAGGGGGGCAATTCTGGTGGCTGATGCATGATTACGGTTTTTTTTTTGGTCAAAAAATACGAACGAGCTATGACGAGTGAGCGGGTGCATTACCGTGATGCAGAAGCCATGAATTGTTTTTCCACAATATCAGACGTTTTCTTCGTGTTGACTGTACGACCATGTGGCAAAAACTCCTGATGCAGTACGCCACGGTAATCAAAGGAAACCGTGAGCAGAACCATGATATTTGATTGAACTTGGCGTTTTTTTTGTCTTAGCTCTCCTGGTCTCTTCCATTTGAACTATTGGGCTTTAGTTTTGAGGTCATAACCATATACCCATCATTCGTCACCAGTTAACACCCTTTTGAACAAATCTAGATTGCCGCTGTTGACGTCTTTCAACAATTCATGGACAATATTTCGGGAATTTTAGAACTAAACCTGTACGTCGTCTTGATTTCAATTTTTTTGGTCAAAAAATACGAACGAGCTATGACGAGTGAGCGGGTACATTACCGTGATGCAAAAGCCATGAATTGTTTTTCCACAATATCAGACGTTTTCTTCGTGTTGACTGTACGTCCATGTGGCAAGAACTCTTAATGCAGTACGCCACGGTAATCAAAGGAAACCGTGAGCAGAACCATGACATTTGATTGAACTTGGCGTTTTTTCTGTCTTAGCTCTCCTGGTCTCTTCCATTTGAACTATTGGGCTTTAGTTTTGAGGTCATAACCATATACCCATCATTCGTCACCACTTAAGACCCTTTTAAGCAAATCTAGATTGCCGCTGTTGACGTCTTTCAACAATTCATGGACAATATTTCGGGAATTTTAGAACTAAACCTGTACGTCGTCTTGATTTCAATCAGGTTGGAGCCTGGCTCCCTTACCCTTTGAACTGATGTTTGCCAGAAGGACAAACGGGTCATGACTGATGGTGAGTGTTGATGGTATGGCGGCATGAATGTCCTCAGACATCAGTACCGCCCTTCACGGTGTACCCCTACCTGGCTGGGGTGGGTTGAATGAAAAAGTTGTTCATCTTTCAACGGAAGATATAGGGGGCTCATTCGACAGAGTATCGGGGCCTTCTATATCGGCAGGGATCGTCTACAGTATAATTCATAGCTTCCCTGACTATTTAGAACGAATTTCGCTGCCACACGTTTTATACCCAAAATTTATGAAAAAAATGCATGGCCTGAGGCAACCGATCGGCCAACATCCTCAGCAACTTCCCTAATAGTGATTCTCCATAACATTTTCTTCACTTTCTCAACATTTTCATCGGTTGCTTATGTGCTACGGCGTCTATGGCGAGCGTCTTCGTTCACATTTTCTCAGCCTTCTGTGAAAGGATTATACCACTTGTAAACATTTTTCTGATTCAAGAGTACGATCACCGTATGCCACTGTCCACATTTCAAGTGTTTTTGTTCACTCATTCAAATTTTTACACGAAATTTGATCCCAATTCTTTGATACATTCTGACTTTTATGCCTCTCACTAATAAACTGAAAATGCTAACAGCTGAAACTATAAACATTTGTTTGAAACGACTGTACCAAGATAAAAAAAATCGTTTATCGAATGTACATAGCAAAATTTGAGCATTCACCTTATTTTTTAATATCATTTAGATGCTCAATCAACGAACTTTTTTTTGATGACAGATCAGTGGAATCTAAAAATAACACTAAATTTCTAGGAGTGTTCATTGACCAGAATTTAAAATTTGTGGATCATATCAAACAACTCACTAGAAAACTATCCTCTGGCTATTATGCGGTTAGAGTGATTTATAAAATATTGGGGTTCAGCACTGGAAAGATGGCGTACTTTGCACTCATAGATTCTCACTTATAGTTTGTGCCCATGCACCATTTTTATTTTAATATCATTTGAAATGTATTGCATTTATTAAGTATTTGCTACCCAAGCTTTGCCTTATGATAATTAAGCATATTATTATTATTATACTCGAACATTATGTCTTTATTGATTGTACTTCCAAACAAATGTTCCTGTTGAAATTTTTCGTTATTCAGGTGATAAAATTGGTTTAAATCGAGAATTGATATGTTGTTCTCATATCGATGTATTTAGCTGAGAATATTTCAGGAAATAATATTTACGAATACCACTCGACTTAAAAATTGTCTCAGATGAAATTTTTTTCAACTCAAACTCTGTTATGAAATTGTTCGATACTTGATGAAAATCCATAACGTATTCAAGTAACATTTTATTAAGAGATTATCTCTCAGTTGAGATAGCTATTATGTAACGAAACACGTGTTGCGATTTTGTAAACTGTATAGTGAAAATCTCACAATAAAGTATTATTTAAATACTCAAATAATGTTATTTTTGAGCAATACCAATCAAACAACCAGCAATATATGAAAACAATCGTCCTAAACATTCATGGTTTCATCGTACTATTTTCTCCGTTTTCATTGAAAATGGAAATTTGACGATAAAATTAAGAGTTCTTGTGATATTACTTTCAATATAAGAAAATAACAGGCTTTTTTCCAGAATAACTTTATTACCATTACTTTTTGAACAATCTTCGTATACAAGACGTTAATGAATGTATTCACCTTCTTGAAAATCTGCAACTTTTCCAATTCACTTATCACTGACAACCATTTACTTCCAATAATACGCAAATTCCAATTTGAATCAGTCTTCAACCGATTCTGTTCTTCCACAGAGCGTATCAGGAGATCTAGTTTCTCGCGAGACCCTCGTAGCGGAGCTGAAGAACGCTGCCAAACCTTTGGCCGATAGTTGCGCTCCGGAGGTATCCGCCAAAATCGAAGCCGCAGTCAAGGAAGCTGTGACTGCTTATGAAAACACTTGCAGCAACCTCAAGGAGTTGTGCACCAAGTACCACCACGCTGCCGATCTGTGGAAGCAGTACAAGGAAGCATCTGACTTGGTGAAAGAATGGATTGAGAATCCAATGGAGTCGGTAGAGAATTTGGAGCCCGATGAGGCCATCGAAAAAGTCAAGGTAAGAATGGTTCACTTCATCTTTAGTTTAGAGTGTTTAGATAATATATCACAACCTGTGTTTCCACGATCATTCATGAAAAACAAACTTTCGATGCATAATGCAGTCGTTAATTTTGTCTAGAATTTTTATGGTCGATCGTTCTATGGACTGCAAAATTTTTGAATCGATTCACTCTCGAACCCACTGAGAAATCAATATAATTTTTTGTTCAGTTATAGCATCAGAAAACATTTTGATTTTTTTTGTTCAATTTTTTTTTGAGAAGATTATACAGTGTCACCGATAAAGTCCGCATCAAATAGGAAACTTTTTTATTTATCGTTTTATGTGAAATTTGATTTTGGCAGTAGATTTTGCTTAAGAAATGATGTCAAATGGCGTCTACAAAATAGGTCACGTGATTTCCTTAACCTGTCAAATTGACATTTAAAAAAAGAAACATCTGCTTCGTGGAGCTTTTTTAATCAGTGTACTTAATAAGATCACGTTATAAAAGTTCAAAAAATGTAAATCTGTCTGTTTAAAAATCGGTAAGTTGAACAAAAATTTGTAGCGCCAATTTTTTTATCATTTCTTTGATTCATAATCAATCAAAACTATCATTGCTTCGGTAAGTCTGAGTTCTTGCGAAATTTTACTACGTACACATCTGTAACGTTCATAAGTTATCTGTGCTATTTTCATCGAAAATAATTGTGGCATTAGTTGAATAATCTTTATGAATATAAGCTGCATAATCTTCGGAAATTCGCTGAAAAGTGACAGTTTTACGACGAATTACTTTGCGTCAAAAAAAAAAACACAATCGATAGTGAATTCATATTCAGAAGATCAGATTTTACAAAACGTGTAGGCTGTAATAATTCATACAGTCTACAGAACGTTACTAATATGATTATGATTGTTTTCTCGACAAAAACATATAGAGGTAGGTCTATTTTCGACCCAGGTGATAAATAATACCCTAGTAGATGTTTGGTCGTCCCTAGTCAATCTATAAAACTAATGGCTGGATATTTGAAATTTTCAGAAGAGGGTTATACTTTTTATTAAGATTATTTGGCTTTGATGACTCATTTATTATACCTCTTCATATTTGTATTTGCATTCTAATCACTCTCGTCTGTATTTGGTAATCAGTAAACGGACCCCGATCATGACCCTTTTCTCAAGGTAAATAGTTTATGATGATTATTCTACCAGAGACGGGCTAAGCCCAATTATGCAGCTCAGTATTGCAACTGTTCGAGTGTTTCAGTTCGAATCCAATCACATGGAGAAAATGAATAGTGATATAATTGCATTGGCCAAACAGAAAGAACATTTTCACAAAGAATTGAAGAGAATAGTAGTAGTTTTGTGAAAAGAAAAACCATTTGCAAACCACCTTTTAGCAGTTAAAAGAGGAAAGTTTCAAACTCAATCTTCTAGAATGTTCAGAAATCAATAGATGTAAGAATTCGGATAATTTACTGAACGATCAATTAGAATTGAATAACCCCCCCGTTACTAAATATTTTTTCAAATGTGGGAACTGGGACATGAGCTCAAACACAAAGTGTTTTTTGAATACTTTCTTGAATTTGAATCTCAAAAATCACCCCCTGTTCAATGAAACAACTTTAAAGCCGCTGGTCAAAATAATCAGTCACAATAATAACTATATTTTAACGACTTAATAGCCAAGGGTCTTCCAGAGGATTCAAAGGAAACGTGTCCTTTATCGCGGTCCCCCTCCAGTTGAACCAAATCGGTCCGTGACAGCATCCCTTCTGTATCTTTCCACGTGTCGATCGATTCCTTCTTTGTATACCCGGCGTGTGCACTCCGCTTAACATTTCGTAGGCACCCTCACCAAACATATTTCCACTTATTTTAGTCTCCATCCAGCGTTTGTGACAAAAGCGCTAGTAAGTCCATGTATTTATAGAAATACCGGCCTTATACTACGGCCACGCGAAATTATATAAATAAGTGTTCTCAATCGCTTTCCGTTCCGGTCAGAAATAGAAATGATTTGAATGGAAAATTTGTGTGTACTTTTTCATTGAATATTTTCAATGGATAATGACCTTATTCGGCTAGACGTTCTGTCAGTTGCAAATGATGTTCGGTGTTTATGTGTGTTCCAGAAGTGGGATTAATGAGGCCTTTTGTGTGATCAATTTTATTTAGTACATTCTTAGCAATAAAAATTTTAAGTCCCTGTGAATGAAGTGTAAAATTCTATTTGCGGAGAAATACTCTCAGATGTGCACTCCTGAAGAATTGAAGGTAATTTAGAATACTGTTCAAAACTATGATAAAAATACTATAAAGTTTCAATTGTGTATTTCTTATTTTTCTGACAGAAATGTACCTAATTTTGAAAATTTAAATACAGAAGTAGGTACTGGTTTTTTTCAATTATCCTCATTTGTGGAAACTATCCTGATGAAAATTTTCAAGAATGGTCGGCAATAATTACTAAAGTTATAAACAACTTAGTTAAAGAATTGGTTTGTTTTTTTCCAAAAATCTCAAAAACTATTCGAGATGTCTGAAACAAGTTCCTTAAAAAGCAGGAAATAAAAAAAATCCGCCTCTCTTAAGTACAGAAGTGGATACTAGTTTTTTTCTAAATATCCTGCAACATAACCCTATTTATGTGTAAAACTCAAAAACTGCCCACACACTATTAAATGTAAACATTGCACTATACAAATTCACAAACAACGAACTATAGTATGTTTCACAAGTATAATTTTATCAAAAACCTAACCTCTAAGGCAAAAAAAGATAATTAAGATGCCATTCGTTTGGAAATAACATTCAAAAACTTATGAAAATTTTTAAGAATAGTCGGCAAAAATTACAATAGTTATAAACAACCGAGTAAAATAACCAAATATCTCAAAAAAAACTATCGGAGATATCTGAAACAAGATCTATAAACAGCAGGAAATAAAAAAAGTNTAAAACAATACTTTCCACTCAAACTTGTTTCCGTTTATTTTTCTTCTCTTACATGATTCATAAATTTAATGGTTTATCCTTGTAAGTTGTTGTCATAGACTGGTTCGCCAGAACCTAAATGACTGACCTGTTTTGCTTAGAAATCTGGAAATGTTAAAAAATAGCTTAAATGTATTTTTATTGCGAATAAATTATTATTATTATTCCAATTTGCCGGCCCAAATAACCAAGTAGGCTTTGTAGTACCAACGTTTCCCATTGCCTCATGCGTGAAATCATCTATTTATGTAAATTACCCTCGTTCATTGTTCCACGTACTTACAGTGCATTAGAAAAAACTGTCATCCATGTTAACCGTTCCAACATCCGCATAAAATGCAACTGTTATTTCAACAGGGCACGCAAACGCTTCTTTGTTTTATTTCAGAGCGGAAATTTGCAAGTTAGTGAGGAATGTGAATTATGCAACTGTCGAGAGTTTTTAAAATTTTGACGTTATACAGAACAAACTGCGGGTAATGCAAAATTTAAAAAAAATATGACATAAACGTTGGTAAACCTAGACTTTTGTGATTTATGGAAAACCACCAACACCGGAAAAATTATAATTATCAGATTATCTAAAAGATTCGTAATAAGTCGGAAGTTAATAAGACTATTCCAAGTAGAGGTTTTCCATTTAGAATAACAAAGAAAATTAAATTTCTGATGAGGCGAATATATAAAATAATATGTGGAATTGGCTGAAACTTAATGAAAGTCCTTAAGTATTCAATAATACTTTATGGTGATACTTTCACTGAATAGTTTACAAAATTGTGACACGTTTTTCTATATTTAATAGCTTCCTCGAATGTGTTCATACTGATAGTACAATAGTTTAATCAGGCGTGTTAATATTATGAAATGTGTTTCACTATTCAATAGCTTCCTCAGACGTGTTTATACTCAATAGTATGAACACGCCTAAGAAGCTATCAAATAGTGAAACACGTGTTGCAATTTTGTAAACTATTCAGTGAAAATCTCACAATGAAGTGTTTCTTTAATATAAAATATCTTTGTTTCATTTTGTTTTAGGGAATTGATTTTCTCCCCTTATCAGACAAACCGATTAAGATGAAAATGTATTTTCTAAAATCTGCAATAAACTCTGTATTATTTTAATTTGTCACAATAAGTAATATTTATATATCTTTGAAAGTGGTTGGCAATGTTTCGTGGTACTGGTTCGGGCTAGTTCGAATATGATTCTAATTTAATTCAAAATATCTGTATCTGTAGAGTAGGGAGGCACTTAGGCCACATGTGACCCATTGTACATCCTCCCGAGGAGTTGTCCTCGTAGGTTATCATCCATCCTGTCCTTTCCAGGAAGGTGGACAGGTCACTTGGAGACATCTGCTTTATATCGGCAGTTGTAGGCCGAGACTCGCCGAATACACACTCTCTTATTGACGATAACTCCGGTCACTCGCATAGAAAATGCCTGACAGACAGTCTCATCTTACTGTTCATACATCCTGCATAGAGGTGTGTCCACTAGCCTCATATCATGGAGGTGTTTCCTTAGTTGACAGTGGCCAGTCAGAAACCCTACTATTAAGCGTATATTTTTCCTGGTCATCGCCAGATATTTCTTCGGCGCCAGCTTCCCAGAGCAGCCCAGGGTGATCCTGGCAAGATTACATCTTTTGATTCCATCTTTTTAGGGATTGAACATGGGTGTAACATTTGGCTGGTTCCGCAACTGTCGAAGTCATCAGGCCGTAGGTGCCACTGGGTCCTAAAATTCTCAGTTGATTCAAAATATATGAAAGAACAAATAAAATTAGAATAATTAGTTAAAATATCAATCATATGTTAGCAATAAAACGTGAAATAAAAATACAATAAAAAGAATTAAATAAAATAATCAAGGTGAAAGGTTAAAATGACCACAGAGTAAAAAGAAATAAAAAAGAATAAAAAAATGAAAATGAGAAAAGAATTCCAAAAAAACTAAAATATTTTCAGCCAAGTTATTTCACGACGTTTCGATTGTTAGTATCCACAATTGTCTTCGGGTAATATTTACATTCCTCGTCCTCATTTTTTTCTAATTCTAATAAAATTTGTAGTTTTACCCTGAGGATGACAGTAGTATATACTGTCGAAATATAGGTAAAATAGTAGGTAAAAAAGTAGAAGTTTCTTGCTTGCTGCTTTTCTCAAAAAGTGTTCAACATTCGTGTGTGTGCGTGCGTATTTATGTGTACGACTTCGATAGTCATGTTTAAACTCATGTGTATACCCAATTGTCAATTTCTCATTTAGTTTCAATTCTGATTTATCTCCCTCTTTTCCTACATGTATGTTTGTTGGGAAAATAAATCGTTATTATTATCATCCTTGAAAGATAGACAGTTGCCATCCGGACTTTTTTGTATACTTGTGAAAGAGGAATATACTCACATGCCTGTCTGATATAATCCAACGCCCTTCGTGGTATTAGCCAGGGGAGTAGTTGTTTTCTGATAGGCGTCAGTCCATTAAACCTACTGTGTAGGTATATAGAGACTGGTTTGAAGGTTTTAAGTTCCATTTGCTTTAGATTTGTTTATTGCCAGTCTTCAAGCATAGCCCATTGACTAATAAGAAAGATTTAATTTGCAATATGAAATATGATGAAGATTCCTCAGTATTTTTGTTTCAACTTGCAAAATGTCAAAATATGAAAATTTTATATTGTAATTAGATGTCGGTTTTTTTCAGAGGGCAAAACAAAAGCTCCAAAAGAACAAGTCGGAAAAAAATTCAAAATCACTGCAAAATGATACATTTCAGTTTGTAACTATTCTACTTGAATTTTAACTATTTCATCTTTCAAATGTGTTTATCAATTTTACTTTGCTGAAGAGGTCAAGAAACCCTAATAAATAAGATTTTTTTTTGTAAACAATTGATTCTTTCAATGCAGTACTAATCAACACTCTCAATATCGTTATGTGTAAATATTATTTCTAAGCTGAGTATAGTTTATTTTAGAACACATTCTCTTGTTGAAAGAGATTCGAAACTCTTGAATCGAGACAGCTTTTCTCCATTTGAAGCATATCCACTCTTTCACTAAATTGGCGTTTGCCAAACAAATAACAATTTAGTTATGCCATGCATTTCACGAACTCCAACATAAGGATGCGAATTCCGAATCGAGAATGTAGCAGCAAATGAAAGTGATTAAATATTGCGTGTTCTAGTGTGAAATTATTACGGTCCCATTTGATTTTCGATTTCCATCTACTTTAATTGAAAACAACACGTCGTGTAACGGCCAAGGTTAATGGGTTGAAGTCACAGATTAAGATTTGTTCATTAAAGGGATTGGATGATTCAGGCGAGTCGATTTCAACATAGGTTCTGTGATTGGGAAGTGTATCGATGATGATACAAAGGAAAGTTCTCCTTCCACACAACGGGGAGGTTTACGAAGGTTGTCTTACATAATTATTCATCTCATATGTGGCAATCAAATGATATCTGATATAGATCGTAAAACTCATTTTCAAAACTGAGTATTAATAGAAGTCAACAGAAGATGTACAATTACTAAAAAAAATTTACTCTACTCCATTAGGTAATTCTTCTTCTTCTAATATATCATGAAATACATGGAACTAACCATAAGAATATAATAACCTCAACTCGGTACTTTCTATCCACAGTAAAGACAATGAATAAAAATATAAAAGAATTATTGCTGTTGATTAATCAATTTTTAATCACAATTAAAAATGATTTGTTACATGCAGGGAAAGTGAAACATAAAAAACCCAAGAAGTTAAATTATAATAATTTTTTGCCTGAATTTGTTTTCTAAATGGCTACAATAAAAAAGTCTTAGACTCTTTCAAATCTTTGTTCGGAAATAATGTATTAGGACCATCACGACCAAGTGGACGGTTTCATGCACAGGGATCGTGGAATTATCAAACTGGATAGTGAAGAAATATCCGCAGAAATTGATTTATTGATTTAATGACAAAATCAAGTGCATTCATGCAATAATTCATGGATTCAGTGTATGCATTGTTTTAGAACAATCATTCCTTATCATTATTCCTTTCCAAGGTTACAGACCTCTTCTCTTTCATTTCTTCTACAGATTTAATTCATCGGTTTCCATCAAATTAAATTTACGATACATTTTCGACAGTTACTCAGGCACTTTCAAAGACTTTGAATCCCACCAACACTGAACTGAATCAACTTATTTGAATAAATATACAAATATACAAACGAATCAACTAGACATATTATCCAATGTGATTGTTTTCGTGGAGTTTATTCATCTGAGAAATGTAGGAACTACTTCCTGGCTTCTTATTACAAGTCATACACTCAAAAAAAATTCCTTGTGATTCCAGATTGTCGTTAACTTAATTGATCAAGTTGTAAGGTTTGCTTTCAACTTGTGAATTGAATAATCTTTCTTGTGGCATTTTTTTATAATTTGTTCTTTACAATTTAATTTTGAAATTTAATTCCGTTACAAATACTGACTAAGGACAAAACAAACTCACAAGCAAATAATACTATTTTTCCAGAAGTAAATACATAATTGCCCAAAAGAATTTAGAAACACCAAAATCGTAACTTTTTCAAGAGTAATTAAAAAAAAAATACAAGTGAGTTTGTGCATCTAAATCCCCAATCATAATACAAGGAACAGCTTCTGTTGTGAGAAACAGCCAATTCGACTACTCAATCAGTGAATATATGTCATTCAATCTAGCCCACCGGCCCTATGTACATCTGATGATTGTTTCAATCAATGTTACTTTATGATTGATATATGATTCTGTGATGTCGTAATATTTCGTGAAATAAAATTCACTTCGGAAAAAATCTCCTTTTTTTGATGTTTCGAAAAACGAAGAAATAAACATGTATTTACAACTGATCATCTTTGAGAGCGTCGTTCATCTTTAATATTCGGGGATTGAGCCTTCTGACGACACCATATATGGCGTCTTCATTAGGTGAGAAGTAATCGCCTATATAGTAAGCCTTGTCTTGCAAGGATAGTTGAGTCCAATAACTGAGGAGACTTACAGAGGTGAAACAGCATTGTCTTCAGTTGGATCATGAATACTTTGTTTTCGGGCTCTGATTTAACTCTTTGTTCAAAGATAATTTCAGATAATAATATTCTTTGATGCATAATTGACCAGTATTTTCATATCGGTATCTTACTAAGTTCGAGAGATACTAATCAAATAATATTTTTTGGAACCCCTTATCTAGCGGCTACTTGCTTTGATTTGACTACTGCAATATTAAATTTGGTAATTATGAATACAATTCAAACCCCTTATTTTGAATCTTGTTTCAGGTATGCGAAGAGTCTCTAGCTGCACATACCAGACGGCTCTCCGATTTGCAGCAGCTTGTTTCCGGCATCGCATCAGCAGTGGGATTGGACGCCAAGTCTCTCTTAGGAGGAGAAGTCCAGGCTCTTGGAAAACGTCTAGAAGACGTCAGAGAATCGCTTACGGCACTCGCTGACGTTGCTGAAGCTAAGGCCAAAGCTAAAAATGACGCTCAGAAGGAGATCAACGGGACCAGGATATATTTGGATTCTGTACAACAGGTTGGTGTAATTTCCACAATGCTGTCAATGTCAAATATCCCATAAGTTGTTCAAATATCACTTGGAACAGAGAATTCTGAAAATATTCAGATCAAGATTGATAATAAAATGAGCCGTACATCATAAGGTGCCTTTGAGTGGCACTAATAATATTCAGGGGTGAGTTTTTCCCGTCAATATTTGTTCGCTATGCTGTACGATCATGGAGCAAGGTTAGCAAATAACTTGCCAGGAATAACCCAATCTGATTCTGAAAAGTATTTATAGCTATATTCGGCTTCAACAGTAGATGTGTTTTGTTGATACTAATCCTATTCCGAACAAGATTATTCATCAAAATGTATTCCTTATCTTTGGTGGAATAACCTTTGGCGGAATAACCTTTGGCGGAAATGACCCGATCAGAAATGACTACCAACAAAACACACCCAGTTTATCAACATTTGTATGAAAACTATGTTATTGTACCTACAATATAACATAGATACTTTGAAAGTATGTGTGAAATGTATTTATACTCACATTTTTTTAAATGTTTCTTACGAATCCAAAAAAAATTAGTGTTCTCGCTTATTTCAAGAGTTACAGCCTTCCAAACTTCAGCATTTTCACAATACAAGTATTTATTCACAATTACACCTTATTTCACCTTCTTTGACACTTTTCAGTTTAACATTTTTCCAATATAAAACTTGATTCAAGAATGGATTTAACAATTGTGAGGTTATAAAGTAGCTCCGTCAATTTATGAAGTTTTTTGTAGGAAAAATGTTGATTAGTGAACAGAAAAATGTCAAAGAAGGTGAAATTAAATGTGAACAAATCGGTGGTCTGTACCAGACAAGGAATGTAGTCCCTTGTAAAACATTATGATGGCAAACCGTTTTTAGACATTGTTTCAAGCCCAGGTTTTGCACTGTTACACTATTACTAATATCATTGCATCTTATGTCATTGCAGAGCATCAACAGCCTTGACAGCACTGACACAGACGACACAAATAATGAAGAAAAGCTTCTTGTTTTGAGAGACCACCTGCTGGCCTTGAGCAAAGCAGAAGGTCAGATACAGCAGATCAAAAACAAAACCGTAGAAGTGTCGACAACGAAAACTGAAACTTCAGTCCTAGAAATTCTGGAGCTCTGGCAACAAGTTTTCAGAGAAACCTTTCAGCAGTACCATCGTTTGAGCACTCGACTAGTAAAGAATGAAGACGGAGCTGCAGCACTAAAACTATGGCAAGAGTACCTGATGAACGTTCAGCAGTTCTTACAAGGCACTATTCCTGGCGATTATCATAGTTTATCTGATCACCAACACCTTTGTCAGATACACCAAAACCTACTCACCACACAACAAAACGTACTCAAACCAGACGAAAAGAAGGATAGTCAGTTGGCCAGCGGCTTGGTCGAAAGTACCGTTATGGAACAGTTTAATTCGTTAACGAACCTCCACAACGAAACCTTGTCGAGTATCATGGACAGACACTCTGAAGTCCAAAAGCGTCTGAACGCTTGGGACAAATACAAACAAGACCAAAATAAGTTGCTGAACTGGCTGAAAGCTATAGAGAAAGAGCGGGAGCACATGCAGTTGAGGTATATGCACATCAGACGAATTCCCAAGTTACTTTCGCTAATTCAAAATCTCCTAGACAAGATTCCTCAAGGGGAGGATCAAGCAGAAAACCTGCAAAAGCAACAGAACTTACTACTACAGTTCTGCGACGACGCTCTTGCCACGTCCATCAGAATGGAGCATGTCGCCATCAAGCAACGCATTTCCAATTTGCAGGCTGGTCTTGAAACTTGGAAAGAGTTCTTGGAACGAATAACGCTGTTAGTTAAATCTTACGAGAATCGTGTTGAAAAAGTCCAAAAAGTTTTAGACGACGTTCAGCAGGCTGTTGAAATTAGCTCCAATTTCGAAACCTCTCACACGTGGGTTAGCAATAAACTGCAAGTTCTGCAGATGACGAGAGATCGGCTGAACACTTCTAAGAAAGACCTGGAACAACTTGCGCTGACGCAAGAACAACTGAAGGAGTGCCTCAGCCCGTCTGATATGAAAACTGTCAATCAAAGGATTTGGTTGCTGTGGAACCAATATGGTGACCTAGACCACCAGATGGCGACTCTCTGTCACCAGCTGGAAGACAAATTAGGCGTACGATCCATGTTCGAGTCTAGACATGCCAAGTTCATCGCGTGGGTTAACGAATTAGAACATAGACTAGATAAAGATTACGACGACAGCTCAACACCGATGGACCCTAAAGAACTACTGAGGAAACTCGAGACTGAATTGCAAGCTGAAATGGCTCTCAAGGAACGCGAGTACAGCTGGCTGCTCAAAACCGGCAAGGAAATCGTTGATTCATGCGGGGATGAATATGCCGATGTTACAGCCAGGCAGATCTTCCAAACCCGAACTGAAGAGGTTTCCGAGCGGTGGAATAGATTAGAAAGCATTGGTAAGAGTCGATTCAACAAAATCAACGATGCCTTGCAAACAATTTTACAACTGGAAGAGCGGATAGCGAAGATGAGGGCATGGCTTAGCCAGATCGAAGTGCAACTAGCGAAACCTTTGGTGTTTGAAGCCAGCACCCAAGATGTTATTGATAGAAAGCAACAGGATCACGAGAAGCTGAAAAAGTCGATCGAAAACGAGAGTGGAAACGTGGGCGAACTACTTAACTTGTGTGAGCTGGTGCTAAATGATCCAGAAGTAATGAAATCCAACTTCCCTGTTGACAATATGAGTCGAGCGGTTACAAGTCTTGAAAAGCGTTGGAAAAGCGTATGCGGCCAGTCTGCCGAACGCAAGAGAAAAATTAATTTCATTTGGAAACTTCTTCAAGACGTTGCGAAGCTAAGCGGCGAACAAGATAAGTGGCTTGCCAAAAAGGAACATAGTCTCAAAGAGCTAGATAAACCCGCCGACAGCTTGGGTAGGGAAGAAATCCAACAACTCATCTACGTCGTGGAAAACGAAATCAAGGATATCGAATCTCGAACACCTGCCTTCCAGATACTTTGTCATACTTACTCAAAGCTTGTCACAGCTCCAGGTATCGAACCCGCAAACATAAAAGAACTCACTTCGAAGGCTCGTGTTATCGTGGTCAGGTGGGAAAATCTGATGCCCAAAGCTCAAGCTTTGTTGCAACGGTTGCAGAACGAACTGACTCCTTTCAAAGAGTTCTCTTTGGCTCATGAAGACGCAATAGTGGCACTCACGAAACTAGATGCGCAAATAACAGAATTACAACACCTGTCGCCTCCTGATAAAGTTTCTCCCGTGGACAGACTGAAAAAACTCCAATCCATTGAGAGGAAACTCACCTCGCAAACTCCCAACCTCGAAACGGCCGACAGGCTTGGCCTACAAATTATGAAAAAGAGTAGTAAGAAAGAGGTGGAAGAGATTCAAGAGATGATCGACGAATACCAGATCTTATGCAGAAACCTGCACGAGAGGATAACGTATATCAAGACTGAAATCAAGAAAGAAAAGCCCCAAAAACCTCTGGAGGTTGACGAAAGCGTTCAGGTGGAGACTCTAAAATTCGAAAGAGACACTGCTGTTCAAGTAAACACTCTGCCTCCTCAGCTGCAGAGGATGACGTCGATAAGCGCCAAAGATGCCTATTTGGTGGAGTTGGAAGCCGCGCTAGTCGAGTGCAGAACCAACATCGAGTCGCTGGAAGTCGCAGTTCATAAAGAAATACCGAAGCAAGGTTCTTCGGAGCTACCGACGAGTAGTAAAAAGATCTCCAGAATGTCTGCTAGATGCCAGGCCAGTACGGAACTAGTGAAGCATCTTCATGACCTGCTCATAAACGAGTGCGAAGCTACTGAGATCGAGGCTTGCGGTGAGGAAGTTTTCGAACTTATCGAAAGGTACAAGAATTTAGTCGTCTTGGCGAAAGAGAAGGAACAAAAATTACGAGAGCTGAGGTAAGTTATTTTTGGAATGGCATAGATTTGTTTGAGTTTTTCTCTTAACAATGACTAACTGGCGTTTGGTTTTTCTCTCTACAGAACTACTGTCTCCGATGCTTATAACCTCGTATGCACACAGTAAGTACAGCACTTTTTCCATTTTCCTACTAAAGCATGCTAATCTAATCTATAATGACGTACCTTTTTCTTTCTATTTCCATGGCCAGTCCTTCTGAGTTGTCTTATATTTCGCCAAAACCTTTATAAAAGACACAGACTAGCGCATTTGAATTGTAATCTAACTTTCGAAAGCGAATTTGCTGTCTGGTTTCAAGTGACTATTTCATTCCTGAAAGCAAACAACTTAATTTTTTCCACAGGTTACAAAGTAGCCTATAAAAACATGAACGTTAGCATCAAATACTTCAATGAAATGAGATACTTGTATATCTCGCTATTTTCTCTTGAATGCCACTTAAAACTATTTTGTTTATCATTACCAACGACATGTTCTTTTTGTTTTTCCAACAAAATGTATTTGTTGTGAAATTCTTATTTAGAGTTCAATATACTGCTTTTCAATTTTATCTAAAATGAAAGCACTTTCTAATTGTTTGACATCACAAGTCTATACATTACACGCGCCAGCTTCGTTATTCCTATTAACAGATTTACAGAATTATAACAATAATAATAATAGTTCTTTCATTTCATTAGAACATCGAAATACAAAATTTACAGTAAAAGCATCAGATACAATAAATCATAAATGGAAAAACAGCAGCCAAACACGGCATGACGAAGGCAAATTGAAGAAAAGAAGATTCATTTTCACATAGAAGAAAAAATGATTCAGAGAATAGACAGTGTTTTCTAACAGTGAATATCAATTCTATCTAGAATTTCACAACACTACAACAAATTTTACTCATACTGAAATGAAGACCAGTTCACAAATGAATCAAATGATCTTTGTTGATAACTTTTTGCGATCATGACATATCTTTTATTTATTATAATCATTCATACCTTTCACAAACGTACAGTACCTACGTACACAAAGTGGAATTTTAAAATATGGAATCAGGCAGTACTATTTGTCAACTAATGTTTCTCTAATGAATCTCTTCATAGAAACAGCAAAATTACCCAATTACACAATCTAAAGTATAATGCATATTTTGGAATTCTGTATTTCATTTTCTTGCGATGTATAAGAATTTTTTCAATAACTCGTAGATGATGGTCACTTATATTTGAATCAATTATTGAAATATTGATACTGTGCTCAGAATATGTTGGAAAATAATCTAGAAGTGTTTTTTGTTGGTGCAATCTCACTGTTACGTATAATACTATTGTTCGCATAATAGACCATAATTCGTTACATTTTTCGGCTCCACAATTTTTCTTTATGAAACCAATGTTGAAATCACTACATACATTAACATTGTATCTATTGTCATTAATTTGATTCAGACACATCTCTGTCAGTTGCCAGATGACTGATTTATTTTATTGCATGTTTCATCATATCTATGGGAGTCACAGTTTTTTTTTGTGGACAATTTGGCTACAGTGTACTAAGAGAAGCTCTTTAGCACTTAGCGCAAAGGGGACACCTTGCATTATTTCTATAACTTTCAGAGGAATGATTAAAACCGAAACATTTTTCACGCTAAATCATATTTTTCTTTCTAATTTCTACACGACTGTCAAAATACGTTATTCTTGAATAACGGTCCATTAACATTTGCAAAGATTGTAAATGTTAATGGACCGTTGTTGTTTCAATATTGTTTGTAAATTCAAATTTGAAATGATCTTCACATCTACAAATTACGATCACTTTGTCGTAGCTGAAACTCCCAAAATTATGTAGAATTACATTTTCATTGAAACTAATGTTTTTCTCAATTCAGAAACCAACAAAATCTCATAATTTGTTTTTTACCTTCCATAGCGAGGCCGGGCGAATACTCTGCCCTCTTTGCACGAAACGTAACTGGGCCCAGCTTGACAATGATCTCTGGCGCTTAGAGAAATGGTTGCAAGTAGCTGAAGGAACTCAAAAATCTCAGAAGAACCCTCCGTCCAATATTGAGCATCTCGAAGATGTTGTCCAAGACCACCGGGAGTTCCTTCTGGATCTGGACAGCCATAAGAGTATAGTAAGATCTCTGAATATCGTCGGAACTCATCTGGCGGATCATACTGAAGATACTACCAAAGCAGACGAATTACGATCTAGATTAGAAGCCGACAATAAAAGATGGGACGTCATCTGTAGGCATGCCACCGATTGGCAGGTCAATTTGCAGTGGGCTCTGATGAATGTGAGTAGTATTTTCATTCAATTTATCGTCAATACATTTTCAAAAGTTGACAGGTAAAATCTTTAGAACAAATGTCATCTGTAATACCACTAAAGAAAGAAACTCTTTTTGATACTTCCTGAACAATTGCTAATAATCAAACTTAATACTTTTGAAGATTTGGTACTGATATCATTAATATGGTTAACAATTTTAACTTTTTCATCAAATATTGAGTTCTCCCAGATCTTTTACAGTGGAGTTTTATTCAAATGGTTGACTATTCAATGTATATGATGTATTAAATTTCCTCACTTATATTGTTTTTTGTAAGATTTTTATTTTATATAACAGGTTAACAAAACCGCACTTATTGATATGCGATAGCTTTCCATTATAGTGAATTTCTCAACTTGTATTAGTGTTTCTTGTTTCTGGGGAAATTGTGCACAATTTTATTTCAATATGGTATTTGAAGAGTTATGCAGTGAAACACGGCATTTTAGTTCGTGCAATACTTTATTTTAGCTTAATGTAAAATCAAATATAACTCGCCAGACAACAGACAACATGGAATCGCCAGCTGTCAACTTCAACCGGAGTGTCTACACACCCGTCTTGACGTACAACTACTATTAATGATCGAAATCTCTGGATTGTATTTTAACAGTATTCTCTCTATAGAAAAGATCCATCAGATATTTATGCAAGGCTAGTTACAGGGATTCATGCCGCCCATTATTTGTGACTTTTTATTTATCTATCCATAAAAAATATAAAAATCAATTTAATACCACCTCAACTTATAGTACACGTCAGTTTTACTTGATTTCCCTACCTACTCTATCTAGCCCTTACACAAAATTTTATTATTTTCAATAACAAAAAGTTCCCATTAATTTAGGGCAAATATATAATGAAAAGAAATTCAGAAAGACAGTAATAGAATTCCTGGTTGAGAGGCCCATTATAGTGTGGACAAATTCTACCAAGGCTCTATGGAGTAATTGGTATGTAGCTTTGTATAAACAAGTTATTGAAATCAACACGAAATGGCTATCAATGTTCATTACATAGCATTATATATCTACATTTACTCAATATTTATGTACTTATATTTGTATCTGTTCAGCTGGGCTTAATATTGTTCTGTCCATTCACTCTGCTCTTGTATCTAAGCATTATTTTATAGCCTATACTTGTTAATTTAATGTCCCATATACACGTTTTACTTTACTAGGATTTGCCAATAAGATGTTCAGATCTTGGGTAATAAAGCATATTTTGATTTGATTTTATTGATTGTATTAGTGGTTTTTTTCTCAACAAATTGAATTGATATGAAGACATTTGAACTATATCAAGTTATTTCAACTGAAAACCCAACTATAGTCTTCCTTTGAATTCCGAAACGAAACGACTAACTGTTTTCCTTTTCAGAATCAACAATTTCACACCATCATTGCAGAACTCTGCGCCTGGCTAGAAACTAACGAGAAGAAAATTCGCGCTTCCGAACCAGTTGACCTGACAGCTCCCTTAGAAACCGTAGAAGCGAAATACCAAAGGTTCCTCGAGCTCAGAGCAGAACTCGAGAGATGCGAGCCGAGAGTCATGAGTCTCCAAGAAGCAGCGAACCAGTTGCTTAGAGAAGAAGCTCCGGAAGGAGCAGGCACCATCTACCGGCGACTGACCGAACTGAGACTCAAACTGCAGTCTCTGATCAAACTCACGGGCGTTTATACCCTCAAGCTGGGGGCTGTGTTGGGGCGAGACCCCAACGAAATCGGAACTCTCGAATCATCTGGCCAATCAGCCGGAATACAGTCACTCAGTTATGATGTAAGTTTTACTAACCGTTGCCATATTCTGTAGCATTGTTTAGTCCGATATTATAGTGTATACGACTAACATTGTCGATGACGAAATGAATGTGTCATATTTAAGAAGTATCTAGATATTGTTAACATCTTTGTGAAAGTTTGTTCTTTTATTGGGGAATTGATACTGATAAAGAATGAACTGTCTCGAGAAGTACGAGTAGTTTTAGTAGAACTTTTTATTTTTGAGTAGCACTTTTTAGTTTTAATGTTAGAGTAAGAATTCGAAAGCACTGTTTCACATTTCCTTTGCGTTTTGAACAGCCTTTGGACCGACCTAGTGGGGACCTACCGTCAGCATCTACACCAGATGACACCTCTCACAAGTAATTATATCTTTTTCTTTTTTGTTTTTAACCAGTTTCTCGAGTCCTATTTTCAAAAATAGTTGCTTCAGTTTTTTAAACTGCAGGCTTGAGAAACTGGTTTGTTAGGCTTATTTTTGCATGATGTTACATTGAGAAATGCGTTTTTTCATTTTTTTTTTCTAAACTGCCTTGAACTTAAAGAGAATATTGATTAGTCAAGTTTATACAACTTTTCTTTTTATTGCTTCAATTTAAGAGTCACAATTGATTTGCCAAATGTTTTAAACATATGATTATGAAATAGTCTCCTCTTCATGAAATATCCAACCTTTAATATAGATCTCCAAAACTCTCCAGAAAATTGAGCTATCAAAGTACCTCCTCATTATTTCTTAGCAACAAATATCTTAGTAGATAATATTTCATCAGTGAAGTGTCAGTAAAAAAAGGACTCAGGATGAAAAACTGTTTGTCCCGAGCCTAAGATTTTTTTGTGCTAGATGTTTTAGCTTGAGATGTTTTTTTACCGAAATTTTTTTAGCTGAGATATTGTCCGAGATATTTCCGAGATGAACAGATGATGAGCTCCTGATTAATATTTATGGCAAACACTTAGAGAGTAAATAATGAAATGTATTTCAGATCCACATATGGGAGAACTTAATAAAAATTATATAAAATTACAAATTACTGAATATGTAGGTGATATCTAGAATGCTCATAGAAAATTCTCAGTGACGCTTTTTACTCATCTCTTCATATTTTTTTTATTGCCAATGAAAGAAACTGTAAAATGAGTGTTTTTGACTCACATCAATTAATATCCACATTTGGATATTTTACTTGAATGTAAAGGGTGACACTGCCAATCTGCATTTATAAGAATGAATATTTAAAACCACTTATAGGTAGCATGTCAAACTTCCTACAGATAAAATAGAAATGATGTTGCTTAATGAAGAAATGGACTCACATTGATTTAAATAAAAGTAATTTTATTCATATAAGTTACGCAAGTTTACATAATTTCATCAAGTTGTTTGGAAAGTTTGGCTTGTCCATTTGAAAAATCTTCTATGAGTAGAGTATTTGGTTTTTGTTTTCTGTAGATAAATATAGTTAAAGCTATTTGCTGTATACATATATTAAGAACAAAAGAGATCTGTTGATCTCTTTTAGGAATACATTGGTTTTCAGTAAAACAACTATTTTACTTTCTACAAATCCAATAATGTATAAAAAGTTTCGGAAATTCTAATGAGTGAAAGAAAAAATTGAAAATGTCAATAGAAAATATTAGATCAATCACACACAGAAGATTATTTCAGATACAGACTGAAAAAAACATTCTGAACAAGGAAAGAACTTTTTTAAATTATTGTGTACACCAAATATTGCTAATGAAATTGAAAAATAATACTGATAGTATAAATATAAATTCAGGAATAGTTTTCCATCTCTACTCTAGGTATCCGTCCACAGATTCCTCATCACCCCTTATTGTTGCAAAAACCTCACTTACAACTATTTAATTTCAAAAGAGGCAAATCTGTCTCAACATGATAAACGTTTGTAACATTTTCGAAAAATTCGGTTATATAAAATCGGCTTTCAGCTCTTGCTATTCTCAAAATTATTCATTTAGATTATATTATTGTCTCAAAAAGTCGCAAACAATATTTTTAATCCCTACTCAAGGCATTTTATGTATCTTAGTTATTTCATTATTTAAAATTTGTCATCTTTATGTATAGTATGGTATTTTTCATAAATCATCTCATATAGTATTTGAAAGTTCTAGTTTATAAATATCATTTCTTGAATAAATCTGATGCACAGAGCCTCGCAATGGTTTAAGGGCGCCACTGACATAATATATTTCCAATTCAAGCATTTTTTTTATCTAGATACATTTAAAAAAGTTCACAACTCGACAAGAAAAAATCTCAAAGATTTAATGTCAAGGTAGTTTCTGTGTCACCTTTTTTGTTTTCTTGGAATGTTACATCTTAGCTTCTCACATTCGTCCTTGACTAAAAATGTCCCTTTCATTTTCAGTGGTTCTGAAGACGAAGAAGAAATTAACACGTCAGTACTAAGAAGAGGGTGTCGGTTCTTAGGTAGAGTGGTGCGAGCTTCAGTGCCAATCCAGGCGCTAATGCTTCTCATGTTAGGCGCCGCATCATTAGTTCCTTTCACTGAAGATGACTATTCTTGTTCGCTAGTCAACACTATAGCTAATAGTCTTACGCCTACTCTGAGATATAATGATGGACCGCCGCCAATATAAGCCATTTGAAATCCTCTACTACTGCGAATACTCCACAATTCATTCCAATTTATTTGAAGACTTTAACACACATTTTGTTTGAGTCCAAAAGGAGAAAATTTTGTTGAAATCTTCAACAGTTTTTTATCGATATTATTTAGTATTTATGTAAATATATGTGACTTATTTTACGATTCGGCAGGTTAGAAAGCACGTCGTTAATCTTGAATTTTGAATATTCTTTTATATATATAGTTCTAGGTTTTGTATCGTTAGGAGTGTACATTTCAATGACTTGTCTGTATATTGGGATAGCACAAACGTGTGAAGAAATGATATATTTTGTATTGTTATTTTATGATATTTAACGAATGGTTGTGAAAATTAAGAGTTGTGCACCAAAGGAGTGGAACACTTTGGTTCACAAAAAATTAATTTTTTCTGTGATGAACATCTCGATTTGTGAAAAACAACTGGGAATGAAATGGTCTCTCCACATTTCACACCCCACCCGTCAGAACAAAAAGTCATGTAATTTTTCTCTCCAGAATTGCATGATTTCGCTCGTATAGAATTTCTCCCGATTCAAATACGAGTTTTGGAATTATTATCGAGATATATATACTTTTGCCTTATTATTTTTTTTATATTCATCGTTGCTTCTGCATATATTATTTTTACGGTCACGGTGCTATGATTTTTGTTAACTAAGCCGTGTAACATTTCGATTGCTTTCAAACTATAGACTTGCTTGAAATGTGTTTAGAAAACATTTATGACAAAAAAAGGATTGTTTTTTTTGGAATACGTTAGTTATGGATTTTCATCAAGTATCGGCCGATTCCATCATATATATTAAAAATATACATACAATAGTCCGTTTCACAATAGTAGTGTATCAGGAAATATAACACTCTTCAAAATTATAAAATACTTATTCAAGAATGAAATTTCTCAATTTATTTTTGAATAGAATGTCATTCACAAACACATATTTGTAACATTTGTAACACTATATTGTAACATTTGATATGCTTTGGTGAATTTTCACAGACTATAATGATTTTGAAGATTCCAACAAAAACTAGTCAATTAGTTCTACTCACTCAAATATCTCTCTAACAAAATTCCAAATGCAGTCTTCCTTTCGTAATATGAAATGTTTTTTTAATTTCAGTGCTAATCATCAAAGAGACTTCAAAAAAGTAGATAATTTCACATAAAGAATCTCTTGAGTAAATTTTTCAACAAAAAGAACAAAGAAAGAAGAAAAAAACTGAATTATGCAATATTATTAGGTAAGTTTTATGGTGTTCATATAGAAAGTTAGTGACGTCACATCGTTTTTACTCGATTTTGAAAAAACTACTGATGAAAAAATGTGGAAAACATAAAACGAAGTACCATTATACATGTAGTTTTCACCTGTGCAGTTATGCCAATGTCAGTGGAAAGGTCCATTGTGGTTGTATCTGGACTAGCTACTGAAAAAATTTTCATCAGAAGTGCTGGAATGAGTGCTGATTCAAAATTTGTCATCTTAACTGTGTTCTAGTTGATGAGGATGTTGAAGAAGCACCACCAAAAAAGGTTTTGAAAGCAAAATTATATTTTTTGAAATTTCAATGTAATGAAGTATTTTGTCAATAAGTAATACGTGTCCCCTGATTAACGAACTTCCAAAGTAGAATAATAATTTTGGTGCAATTAAGTAAAAGCAAAAAAGTGAAAGCATCATTGAAAACCCACATAATTCGAAAATAGTCCTCAACACCAAGATGGCTATTTTGATCAACATACCTAAGATATTCGCCATGAAAAAAATTAAATGAAAATAGTGGAACTTTTTTAAAATAGAAGCTTAAAATACACTGATTTGCAGATATAATTGGTATAACCTACATTCCATTCAATTTGGACATCAGTATTTTGCAATCTCTGTGCCATAGCATTGTATCTATATACAAAGACCATAGCATTAACATTTAATTTTGAATTCGCATATGAGAATGTTCATTACGTTTTCGTTTCAGTTATATATCCTCCTTATTTTTAATTACTCTGAGGCACAGATTAAATATTTAATCTGTGTCTGAGCTTATATCACAGAGTCTGTGTTTATCACAGACTACAGAAGTATTCTGTGGTGTTTATATTATGATCATGGAACGATAAATTATCTAATGAAGGGTAACTCCGCGCAGTTATCCAACTGTTTTCCTTCTGTCAATTATCGGGTGATGACAGATATGTGACTAAACTGTCTGTTAAGTTACCTTACGTTAACTGAATCTCTTTCTATATTTTTCACTTGTGCATTAAGCCATTCTATGTTAAGTGGTTAACTTAACAGTTACCAACTCATTCAGGCCGACGCATTGCTTAAACAAGGGCGATTTTGTACTGAAAATAGTTCTTTAAACGAAAAGTTGTACATCATTTGTACTAAATTCAGTATAATTGTACTGAAATATTAGCACTGCTTTCACAATAAACTCAACCTTCCCCAAACTATATTGAAGATTAATCTCTTTGATAGACCTCTCGAGGCCTGGAATTCGGACGTCATGCGTCGGTCAGGGGTCAAACACCATATGAAACAGATAAAAATTTATATCTAGTGTACATGAAGTTGATGTTCATCCAACTAAAAACAATAAACGCTTTGGTAGTTGGCATTATTACGTATTTTAACAACTCAAAGAATAGTGAATCAATATTTCATAGATTTTCTGTATCATACGATGTAAAACAGATTTTAAAAACAGTATTATTTTCACGTGGAAGATAAAATTGCTCTATAACCAAAATAGTTATTCATCACCAATAACAATCACAGATCACAGTAATTGCATGTCTTTTTCTCAATATTTTATGCAAGATATCAGTGTTGTCGATCATGAAATGCCTGAAATCGACTGAAACGTACATTTTCACGTGATTGTGGTCAATGGGAAATATTCCTCAATTTGGTTTATTACAGCAAATGCAAGTTTGAACAAAATGAAGTTGCGTTTATTTCAAGAGTTTTTCAAATTCACTTCGAAAAGTATTCAAATTGATGTTTCAAATGTTGGGTTTTAATTTTTAAAGGGATTTGTTTCTAATTCACATATTTGCAACAGCGCCTATATCAAGTTGAAATAATTTATACGTACCTAGATATCCTACTTTAAAAAAGGAAAATTATCTTTTTAAATCAACAATCAAGGCAAAATATAAATTATATTTCAATACCCCCTCCACAAGCCACATAAACAACAGTTGTTTTGTTATTTATTTATATAGAGGAAGATAGGTTAGGTGCACAAAATGTCATATGTCACAGAATGTCTCGAAACTCAGAACATAAGTAAACAGAACAGCATGCCTCTGAAATATGTCATCTTTGTCTCATACAGGTAACAGATTCATTGTCCTTCATTAGCTATAACCGATGTTGCCAAATGGCGAAATAGAAACGAATCCCTTCAAATGTTGAATGCATTATTTCATTCCTCTTTTTCAGGTATTTAAATATTTTTTTAAAGAAAAAGGTTGAACTGATAAGTTTAAAATGCTTTGTTTTAGAGTTCTTTTATGAAAACTACTTGATTTTATTCAGGAGGAACATTCCCCATTCTCATATGTAGATGTTTTCCATAGACATCATAATATGAACTGGCCGTGACGGCACTTTTATATATAGTCCACCTGCGAACCACACAACGTTTTGGCCATTGTATCACAGCATAACGACAAATCAAATCCCAAAATTTTGACACGGAAATATGCAATACGTAAAACATCTTGAAATTGTATTTGGAGATGAGAGTATGAGTACGTAATTGTAATTATTGTCATCTTTTTTTAGTTGTTGGAGTCAATGTTCTCTCTTCGATTGCCAGTCCATAGTTACAGTCCATTATTTTACGGATAGTTTTGTCACAGTAGAATATATATTTATTATTATTTTACGGATAGTTCGGTCACAGTAGAATGGTTTAATGACCCAGAAGACCTACTATCCACACTTTTTGGTAATGAATCACAGCGCTCATGATCGAATGCTAGCGAATAGTTTTTGGATGCGTCGTGAATTGCCTTGATAATCGGCAAGGTTTTCATGTATATATTTTTTTAAGTAATTTAACATTGTTGGCATATCAGACTGACAAAGTTTTGATTGTGAAATCATGATAAAGAAAATGCTGTCACATATATTTTTGATTTTTCCATGAAAAAATGTTTAGATAAGCACGAGTGTAATATATGTTTAGAATTTGAAAAAGAAAACGATGTTCTCAATATGGAAAATATATATTTCCATTTCAGAGCATATCCCAATTCTAATCAAGATATATTTGGAAATCAACAGTCTCCCCAGACATCTTTTATTGAGTTCGTTGAAAAATCATTTTAGTCATCTTTCCCCACAACTTTTGGTGATGCAAAATTTCTTCATCCTTAAAAGGATTTTCCAATTGATTATTTGTTATTGAATTTACAATATTTATAAATATTATTTTCTACTTTCGTGCATATTACCTTAATATTTATGGTTTAAGTATTATAATTGTGATATGAGCATTGATACATTTGTTCAATATTCTTCACCATTTTGTTTCAGTCTTTTTATTTTTTTTGTTTACTCATAATCCACGTTTCACTTAATGTTCAACCCCTTCAACAATTTATTTTCATTTCAGGCCACAATGATTCGTTTTCTTCACAAATTACCGTTCTTTATTTTTTTTTGAAACTCATACTCAATTTTATTTTCATTTAATTTCTCTTTCGGATGTTGACTACCAAAAGACAACTGTAGATACTAACAACCAAAAAACGCTGTGAAGTAGCTTTTGCATTTTTCATCATTTATTTTTGTTATATACTCTTTTAATTTTTACATTTTTTTATGTAATTTACATTTCACTTGTTTATCTCCATGAAACTATTTCATAATTTTCTCATAATCTGTGATCAGTAATCATTTGAAAGACCATTGAATATCACTATCCACAAAAAAGGTACAGAACAAGAAAATTGTGTGATTTCTTCATGGAAAGTATCCAAGAAAATTTTCATTCAATCTAACACCTATTTTTTCAACTGATACATAAATTTTGTGTTTTGGTTATAATTTTGCTTTCATAAAAATTGGAGCAACTTTAGTTTTGCTGTGTTGGTATTGTGTTATTTTGTGATGGTGGTTTGTTAAAAGATAAAAAAAGAAGAAGCATTTGATCAAAGTCAAAAATCAACAATATGCCATCAGTGATTCTGAATCGGAAATTGTGAGAAAGTTGCATTTTAAAAGAACTTTCATAACTTTAAACGTTATTTGTAAAGGTATATGGTACTCTCCGGAAGATTTAGTGATCAATTGATTGGATATTATGAAAATGAAATAATTATAAAATCGATTTATCGAAATGCAGTGTCCTAAACTGGTGACATTATCATACGTCTTACTTTCTGTTAGGCAATCTTTTTCGAAAGAACTTAATTAGCACTATTTTTTTGCAGATAAACAATAATGTCCGACGAAGAAGAGCTGACTCCTCCACCACCTCCTAGCCTCAAAAGCCCTAGCGCCGAAGGTGATTGGACATGCGAAGACTGTGGAAACGTAAATTTTGCCCGCAGAAACAATTGTAACCGTTGCAACAAGGGGAAAGCTCACAGCTTGGCTGCTGCTAAAAAGAGAAAGTTGGGAACGGAAATCGGCAAAGCGGCAGCAGAAAAAAGCAAAGGCCTTTTTAGTGCTGATGACTGGCAGTGTAACAAATGCGGTAACGTTAATTGGGCACGCAGACAATCCTGCAACGTCTGCAATGCCCCTAAGTTTGGCGAAGTCGAAGAAAGAACGGGGTTCGGAGGTGGCTATAATGATCGAGGTGTGGTTGAATACAAGGAACGTCAAGATTCCGATGATGACTATGACGAATTTGGGAGGAGAAAGAAAAGGCGACGAACTCACTCAAGAAGTGATGGGGACGAAGAAGAACGTGTTGAAAAAAAAAGTGCTAGAAGCGAGAAGGTGAAAGAAAGAATTATTGAGAATGAGGAAGATGAAGAAGATGATGATGACGACGATGATGATGATGGAGATTTGTCTAAGTATGATTTATCAGATTGGGGAGATGTTGGTGAGGTAGACAACAAAAAGGATAAGGGCAGAAACAATTCTTTGTCGCCCTCTCGTAATAACTATTGAATGTATATTACCTATTGATTTTTATTTTTTCAAATTGAAAATAGAGAATATCAGCTGGTCTGATTTAACATTTTTATGGTGATGATCAAACTAGATTAATGTGTAGTCTGCAAATCATAACTTGCTGTTAATTTTATTAAAAATTCGGTTTTTTGCTTTTAATGTGTATATGATTTTAAATTTGTTGGACTCAGTGTCTGACATGAAAAATAACTTGGAATTTGAATACAATACAAGTTATTAACATATAATGAACAATTTATCCTTGACACACAATAGCTTGCTTTAGTTATACTTCAAGATTTTAAATATATTTTGTCTTAAAACTCATTTCTACATTAGCCTCTAAACACTCTAAACAAATTATGTTTGTATTTTGGTCATTTATAATGACTGCCAGTGTGGCATTACTTGCATTACAGCCGAACGGCTGCTATCAAATTATTTTTTGAATGGAAGGGAATTTTGTGACCCTTCTCTTGATTGTTTTTGAATACTGAAAACTATTATTTTTTTTATGTAAATTTTGTCTGACATTGATATCTTGTCCCGTTCAAAAGTTAGTACAAATTTAAATAAAAACTGTTATTAACTCCAAGCAAATCACGTAATGAATTAGTATTCAACATCAATTCCTGTTTTTCTGAAATTGTGTTTCATAATTTTGAAAGTATTGACAACACATCGCTAATTACTGTTCTGAAATTTTGTTTATTTAATTTTGAAAAGTTGACATGTCGGGTTTAACTCTTATTGTTTTAAATATCTGTTGTTCTGTCCAATGGAACTAAATTTCCATTATTTTATTTCATTTCAGTGTTTTGACAAATGTTTCTATCGTTCTTCAGTAGCCAACTTGGATAGTAAGCATGTGTCAGATAATGATAGTATTGGAAACCTGTTTGAGGTTCTCTGGCTTAGTTGCACTGAGTTTTATGATTTGTATCGTTCAGAGTAGATGTATTTTATTAGGTAATTTCATTCAATTACTTTATTCTGGTTGAATATATAGTACTTGCAGGTTCACTTATTAAATATATGTTGACATAATGAATTTATTTTTTTTGCCTAAACTTTCAATAATTTCGACAAGAGTTAATGTTAGAAATTGAAAAAGTAATTAGAGCCATCGAGGAAAAGTTACTCGGAATTGAGCTTTTAAACAACCACATAAAAGAATGAACAAACACTACTATACGTTTATACATTTGGTCGTGGCAGCCCTGAAAATGTATAGTTTATGTCATATCTCCATGAAACTATTTCATAATTTTCTCATAATCTGTGATCAGTAATCATTTGAAAGACCATTGAATATCACTATCCACAAAAAAGGTACAGANTACGAGTTTCATAGGTTTGGAGGTTTTTTGCAGGTGTTGAACTATTTCCTTCAATTCGTGAGTAGAGTTTAGTTCAAATTATTTCCAACGTGAAGTTGGCTGATGAATTTTCCAAACATTTCGTTCACAAAGTTATCACGATATATATTAAATCATAAGTATACAAATATATATATATTGTGAAGAATATGTATTAATAATTCGTTATCGAGAGAACTTGCTATAGTATGTAAAATACGAAATGAAATATTTTTTTATTAATTGAAATTGAATAATTAATAATACAAATTTATTTTACCTTGAGGGTGGTTTCCCTGTTCCTCAAAAAAACTATCCCATCTTTAAGAGTGCTGTCGCTCAATAGAATGGTGTAAGGCACGCCAAGTTCGTCGTACTGTTTGAACTGAGCATCCAATTTCAGTTGATTTGAACTCGGCAACAGTAAAGTAGACACATGGTTGGTTCTTAGTTGTCTGCAGATATATACTGCGAGATCGGAAAGTTCAGCCGTGGAAGACTGATCTGGAAATATATTTGATACCGTCACTGTTGATTCTTCGTTATACAAAATCGGGAAAATGATAAACGAAGGAGACTTGAGACAGTGCTGTGATATATTACTGGGAAACAGTTTATATCATATTAAAGTAATGGACAATTTGTTGCTATACTCTAGTTTCCTGATAGTAAAAAGTAATGAATGCAAAATGCTAACAGGGGGCTCTATTAAATTTTTTTTATGATTTGCCACAGCGGTGTCGGCGGGTTTATACTACTTTACCAGGGCCAATCTACTTTTTTATCGCATATAGGTTGCGAACAAAATATTTTATAGACTGTAGGGTCGTTTTCTACCTACAGTGGCATGCGTTGGGGTATTCAATAAAAATACTTATTGAAACTATTAGGATATTTCAAAAGTTTCGTCCGTTTTAATGTCATCATGTCTTTATAGCTCCATATCTCAGTAAATATTTTACTATGTCATGATTAATAAATAAAAATAATTGTTTAATGTCTAAACAGGAATANGCGGTTCATCAACAACTTTTGGGTGTACGCCGTGTGGTCTGCACCGCATACCCTTACGTTACCCCGAGGGGCACTCATGTTAGGAAAGCTACCTTTCCAGCGTTGGATGAGTAACCGCCGAGGGCTCTTGCGAGACACCTCTACCACACATCTAGCTTGAAACCGGCCAACGCCTGTTGCCCGCAGATGCGGGATTGGGTGGTTGACCGATAACTTTACTGGGTGAGTGCCGTGTGGTCTGCACCGGAGGACTGTCAAACACCCATAAGAGAGAGACAGTGGCCCCCCGCCACTCACTCCTTGCAAAAAACAGAACATGCAGCTCTCATTAACTAAAATTAAGATAAATCTAGATACACATATAACGTACAGTATAAGGTATAAGCAATACTGTGACGCAATGGTGTTAACGAGGAGAACTGGCCAAATGTGCCGAGTAGGATGCGACGGTCATAAAAACTAAGGAAGATAGAGAGAACCGAGAAGCATTATGCCAAAGGAAGAAGAAAAGCAACATGATTCTGAAACTCCTGGCTGGATAGTCCTGGCAGCTATGCCATTGATGAAACAAGAAGAAGAAGAAGAAAGGCGTTATTATTTTCATTATCATTATATTATTTCTGTTTACGAGCAACCGTTTCTCTTCTTATTAGTAATTTATTTGTGAAAATGTCGAAAGCCCATCCTCCAGAACTGAAAAAGTAAGTTGAAACTTCATGTCTGTATAATGTATCTCACATAAATTTTTTTCAATTAGATTCATGGACAAAAAGTTAAGTTTGAAACTTAACGGTGGTAGACAAGTAACAGGGATATTAAGAGGTTTTGATCCTTTCATGAATTTGGTTGTCGACGAATCTATTGAGGAATGTAAAGATGGATCGAAAAACAATATTGGGATGGTTGTAAGTACTGAACATATACCCAAAAATATTTTCCTGATTTGAGGTTACTTTTTCAGGTGATCCGGGGAAACAGCATTGTAATGGTTGAAGCCTTAGATAGAATCTAGGATTTAGTTTTTTGATATGGTTTAAATTTCTCAGTTCATTTATCATTTATTCCTTATTCCCATTCTCAATGAATTTCATAATTTAAGTACGGTTTTCAGAAAATTTTAATTTTTTCAAAATTTTGTTACAACAAACTTTTTTCTTCTCTCTAACTGCACTTATTTATAAATACCAACAAACTTATGAAAATTAGTGATTTGCTGCAAGTGATAGTGTCCCAAGTCTGCTACTGATAAAAAAGACTGGAATGGATCATACATTTTTCTGGAGAGAGGGTTTTTCTAGTTGAAGGCAGATTCATACTGCTGGGTCACATGGCTAATGGGACTGCGATGGAGGCTAATGACTCCATAAATCTTTCTTTCACAAACAAAAATTTTATGATATTGACTATCAATGAAATAGTTTGGAAAAGTCCTGCTGAGGCAAAAACAAGTTTTAAAGTGGCTGGAACCTTATATGCTTTTTCTTCTGTTTTCCATGTCAGTAGTCAAGGGGGATATCACGATCATTAACTGTTTGTGTACTATTCATGATACTAGTTATACAATTTTTACACTATAAAATGTATTGAAAAGTTTATATCAATCACAGGATTGCTACACCATATACTATATGAACAAAATTTCTCTTACATGGAACACTGTCATCCTCAGTGGCAAACATTTGAAGTTTTGGAATAAGACATTTGCCTCTTTAGTACCAATCTGGATGAAATTACAAGATGAAGCACTCAATTCATTCATGAAATTATGACTTTGTCATCAATGACAGTACGTAATAACCCATCATTCGCTTATTTGATTCAATCCTAGCCATATGAATCTTATTTAAATTGAAACCGGTATATTATTGAGAGAAATTAATTTTTGGAAAAGAAAAGTTTTGGCTTTCTACTTTCCCACTCTATACAAAAAATGTGGGAATTTTCCAAAGAATGCAAGAAAGTAATTAATATGAGAATAAACTCTTCACAAAGGTTTGTAGATCATGCAAAGAAGTAACTTTCAGCCAAAAACTGGAAGAAACCCTTCTCTAAACAACTACTTTCATATAAGCATCAAATTACTTGAAAAAATTAATCTCTCTTAAAAATATACCCCTTTCTATTTGTGATTGAAACTAATTGAAACACAACCATAAAGTTATGAATTTGCTCATTTATGATTGGCCTAGAGGCAGTTAGTTATGAATCTGGACAACTGCGATTGGTTCAAAGGTGTGAGTTATGGCTACTTACGCAACAAGAAACAATCATATAATTGATGCTGATTTCGATAGTTATAAGAAAATGAGATTTCAATCAGTAGATGATTTTCTAAGCAAGCAAAACAAGTAAGAATAAGTTAACTGATACTGAAACTTTGTCAAAGGCCAAAGGAGGTAGAGCTGAGTTGATAATTTTTTATACAGACGCTCAATAGTTTGATATACTTATGCGAAGTTGATTTATTGTTAGAAGAGATAAACTATCTCTTTGATATTCCCATAATTTGAATTTCTCCATATACATGTATTTTTTATTTATTGCTAGCAAGGTGAATCCAAATTGTTTTTCACATAGCGAAAATAATCACCTCAAATTATAATATTTCACGTCGTCATTATTTATACAATACCCAGTTAAATATATTTAAGTAAGTAAGAGGGTTAATTTTTAAGATTGTACATTTTGATAAATAACGAAATTCTCGGTACTGATGTAATTCCTATGAATCTTCTGCTATATCCTGATACCTTTTTGGTGGGTCTAGAAAATGTAGCTGATTGTGAGGTGCTTTCATTATACAGGGTGTCTCGAATTAATTTCGAGACAATAAATTTGTCATATTTAATTCAAAAATCTTTCATATACTTAAATATATGAACTAACTTGCTTTGTTTTTTGAAAAATAAGGTTTTTCTGATTATGATCTAACTTGGTATATTTGATTGGTTTCACAAGTGATTTTCTTTGATGTAATTAGACGGCAAATATTTCCATTGGCGTCACAATGAGTTATAGTCGAAGTAAGTGATATAGTAATTGTTAAAGCTATCGGCGAACTCAAAGGTTAAAAAGCCAATACAAAGAAATAATGCCGCTACGAATTAGTCCACATGGACTGAAGAACTGGCGGTTCGTATTGGATAATTTTTACTAACCGAGTTTTATGATTGGCTGAAGAGTCATAAAATTAAATTTGAAGTCATGTTACGGTGACGAATAGAATGCGAGCCGTCGTGTTGTCAATGTTTAGTTCAGGAAGTGATCGCGATTTGAGTGTTGAAATTCAATATTGGTGCAGTAATAATTACTTTTCGTTATAATCAATTTTTGTTATCTGTTTAATATGTGGCGTTCATAAACAAGTACTAATATTAATAACGAGTGTTATAACAACGCAGACTTTCTCCTGTGTAGTGATTCCAATAATAAGTATTGCTGAAAAGTATGGATACAGCATACTGAGACTTCCTCCCTATTTTTGTGTTTTCAATCCCATCGAGTTGATGTGGGTAAAATTGAAACAAAGCATCAGGCGTAAAAATAATTTTCCAAAATTTGATAAGAAGGTAATAGAGCTAGTTATAGAAGTATCTAATATTACCGAAGAAGATTGGCAGAAAAGGATTAAAAAAGTAAGAAAAAAGCGGCGCTCTCCCTTATTTACAAAGTTACGGCCCTTCAAAGTTCAGAAAAGGGCAACTTTTCAGCCTTCTTTTTCACAAGATAAACTATTTAAAAACACAAGCATTTATTCACTAGGTCACCTTTACCCCTTATTCCTCATTAATTGACACTTTTCAATTCAACAATCAACATTTTTCTTGTAAAAAAACTTAATTTAAAAACGAATGCTTTTTCTGGTGACATTCTTCTATTTCTATGTTGTTACTAGTGACATTTCAGAAAAAAGCGGTTGGTATTTGCCGCCGCCTACTACTTCAAATTCGTAGATTTGGATTTTTAGTTTGACGTGAGTAATAAGAAAAACACAAAGAATGAAGGCAAAAACATTTGAATTACTTTAGGAATATTAACAGCATCAGTCGTACCAACTATGCCATTAACCTTAAGAGATGAATATGTTATTGAGTGTGTATGATATAAATCAAAAAGGGAAAAATTTGTGGACAGAACACTCAAAAAATGGAGGCAAACTGCGGACACGTGTTTCTGGCTATTGGCCTCATCAGCGCGGCGCAGCCAATTGCAAGGATGGCAACAACTGGTTACCAAAAATGAAAAACTTCACTTCACTGCACATATGCACGGTGGTTTCAATTAGAAGACCTTGTCCACCTTTGCAATTGGCTGCACCGCGCTGATGAGGCCAATAGCCAGAAACACGTGTCCGCGGTTTGCCTCTATATTTCTTGAGTGTCATGTCCACGAATTTCCTTCTTTTGATTTATATCATACACACTTAATAATATCTATATCTTTGTATCTATATCCTGGACCCGGAAGTCACGCAGGTAGCTATAGCTGCCTACGTGGTGATGTTAGATGATGCCTGGGAATGCTGGGTCTTCTAATTGAAACCACAAATGTGCAGTTGGCTCCTGTTGGTGACACCGTGCATATGTGATGTTTTTTTTTTTTCATTTTTGGTAACCAGTTGTTGTCCACCTTTGCAATTGGCTGCACCGCGCTGATGAGGCCAATAGCCAGAAACACGTGTCCGAGGTTTGCCTCTATATTTCTTGAGTGTCATGTGACCTAGTGAATAAATGCTTGTGAAAAAGAAGGCTGAAAAGTTGCCCTTTTCTGAACTTTGAAGGACCGTAACTTTGTAAATAAGAAAGAGGGCCGCTTTTTTCTTTCGGATTCGTAATGTGCGCGTCAAAATACGTAAGTACACTCAAACATTTTTTCAAAATCGTCGGGTGCCCTCAAAACGAATATTTACCTTCTTATACAATCAGAAATGATTATTGAATAACAAAATTAGTTAGCTCCCTAACTATATTAAAGGGGAACAGTTGGAAGGTACGTTTCCTATATCGTTTACTTGAGCTACACCTAGTATATATTTTTGTCAAAATTCCTTGTATACCACTACTTTTTTTCGAAAAAAAATAATTCATGTCCGCACATGAGCTATGAAAATGCGTTAAATCACATTGAAGCTAAAAATAACAATTTAGTTTACAAGAGTAGTTTTGCAAAATTTGAGTTGTAACATCGAATTGATTCAGTTGCCATACAGTTCGTAATTTCACCCAGTGGTGAATGTAATGTATATATGTAATGTATATATGTACATATATAATGTATATATGATATTGAGATATGTTATATATGATATTGAGAAATTAGGCACTTATATACATACATATATACATGCATACATCTATATACACACATGAGCACATACTCAAGCAGTTTGTTTGTTAAAATGTAAGCTTGTAGGTAAATGAGTAAAACTAAAATTGAGTAAGCAAATGACACGTATAAAAACAGTACAAAAAGAAAAAAAAACAAAAGAATATACATTTATGCAGATTGTGTCGATGTTGTCCTCAAAAACTTCATCTAATGTATAGTACGCCTTTTTGACAAGAATTACCTTCGAATTTCTCCTGAACGTGACACATTCTGTTATTTCAAGTCCAACATTCTTTATAGTCCAAAATCTCAAGCCATTAGACATACGTAATTTCTGCATATTTGAAGTGATCTTATGTAATATTAAGATGAAAAAAATGAATATTTTGGATATTTGTTTGTAATGGGTAAACTCGAAAATGATGAAGAAACTTAAATTAATGTAATCAATCCAAGACACTGAAAATTTGCCTACAAGTCAGAAACTCAAAATGATGTTCTAACTTTTTTTAAGTACCTACTTATTCATAAGTTCAACAAAATCGAACATAGAAGCATTCACTAAGAACACCAAAACAGAGGGTCTAAGCCCTCTGAAACTTCTAGGTGGAGATATAAATATAACAGGGGGCCACATGACACCGCGGATAGTGAAGAATGAACAGTCATCCTGAAAACATGCGCGAGGACCATTAACACAACGAACCAGCTATAGGGGTACCAAAGTCTTTGATGAGGAACCAGATCGGAGAGTGGGTCTATAACAAACATAGAGAGTACTGGGAAAAGTTACCAGGGAACACAAACGAGAAAACCTTAATAAAGGGACCGTCCGAAAAGAGAACTGAAGAACTGCTTCAACAAAGCAGGATCGATTCAGAACAACCACAGGGCTATTTAATGGATACAGTTCATCGAGAGGACATATGAACAAGAAGAAGCTGTACAATGAAGACTTTAACTGTGGGCAATGCAACAAAGGGCCCGTCATATTTCAAGCGAATGTGAATGATTGGATCACAGAAAACAAACAATTTATAGACGTCCAGAAGAATATGATATGCATTGAGCGACCTGTACAAACTAGTACAGGCCACAATATTCTTGGAATGGGTGCCATGAAAAAGATGGGAGAAAAACACATGGAGTCCATGAAGATGTGGTGTTTTCCGGTAAAGTGGTAAACAAATTAGTACTCATTATTACACACAAAAAAGTGCGCGAGGCTCTAGGTTCAACTATCAGAGTTGAGTCATGAACACCGCTTTTTGTTCAAATTAAGCAACCAAAACAAAGGTAGAATCAAAAGATGATGACATTGGGATCATGATATCAGTCCAAATGTAACTTACTATTAGTCGGTTATGAAAAGAATTACTTGACCTCACTGTGCCAGAACCAAGTGAGCGACCCTCTTCTTTGCCGTCCAACTGTTGGTGTTAATAATGAAATATTCATAATTAATCAACCAAAACAAAGGTAGAATCGAAAGATGAGGACATTGGGATCATGATATCAGTCCAAATGTAACTAACTATTCGTCGGTTATAAAAAGAATTACTTGACCTCACGGTGCCAGAACCAAGTGAGCGACGCTCTTCTTTGCCGTCCAACTGATGGTGTTTATAATGAAATATCCATAATTATTCAACCAAAACAAAGATAGAATCGAAAGATGATGACATTCTGATCATGATATCAGTCCAAATCTAACTTGCTATTCTTCGGTTATTAAAAAAATTGCTTGACCCCACGGTGCTAGAACCAAGTGAGCGACCCTTTTCTTCGGCGTCCAACTGTTGGTGTTTATAATGAAATATCCATAATCAATCAACCAAAACAAAAGTAGAATCGAAAGATGATGAAATTCGGATCATATCACATCAGTCAAAATCCAACTGACCATTCGTCGGTCATAAAAACAATTTCCTTACGTAGTGCTAGAACCTGGTGAGTAAATCTTTTCTTTTCCATCCAACTGTTGGTGTTAATAATAGAAGATTCGCTATGACTTGAATTCGAAACTCGAAGGATTCGGGGTTTTACCTCGGAATGGTGTTGCTGCTCAGACATACAGTCCTCGTTGAAAAAAAATGTGGGTACTCCAACTAAGTTGGGCCGCTTGGTTGGCAATGTGGGTACGGCGAATTGGGTCTTTCAAGTGATTCAATTGATGGTTGGATTTATTGACCAGGTATTTGGTATAACCTGTTCCTTCAATTACTTTTTCGCCTCTTCCACGACCCGTTCGTTGATATTGCTCAACTCAGTTTTTCTGCCCCTTACTTAGGTTATGTTAATGAGTGAGTCTACCAAACTCTGAAAACCTGATTCGGTCAGCAAACCACCCACTATTTTTCTACAGTTATCAGGAATCCAGACCAGAGACAATTTTTTGAGTCATTATATTGATGAGAGTTTTTCTCAAACGACGCTTGGTGAGTAACCAGTAACCTTTTTTACGTTTCTTGTCGCATCCCTACTTCCCCACTAATATTATAAATGCGAATGTAAGTTTGTTTGTTACGGTTTCACGCGAAAACTACTCAACCGATCATCATGAAATTTTGTACACATGTTCTTGGAGGTATTAGAAGTAACCTAGGATACTTTTTGTTAAACAAATATTGTTTATGTAGAATAAAAAAAATGTTTGTCAAAAAATATCAAAATCTAGCTACTTTAACGTCATATACAGTTCTTGAGCCAGGTTTTCAAAGATTGCTTCCCGAGAGGAACAGCAAATTCGAAGTGTGTATTCTAGGTAGGCCTCCGTTAATCTTGAACGATATTTGTTTTTCAAAACATTCTTTGAGAAATATGTTTCACATACATATGTCGAGCCAAACATAGTGGCCAAATTAATAGCTAGTTCCTTTCAATTTTCATATTTTTCTGGGACATGTTTGGCCTAAAATTCTTCAGTGCATACCGTTTTATATATTTGCAAAGGCACATCTTCTTGCGAATCAATTATCTCTATTTCATGTGATTTTGACAGATTTAACAACTTAGCAGCGACATCTGTCCAGTCTGCCGCTACATCAACTTCGAATGGCGATGTAAGAAACGGAGATAGCTTGCCCATCTCTGTCTTGGAATCTTGTAGCAAATTCGTTCTTAAGAGCGGCCAGAAATTTTACAATCACTGCAGTCTTCTTCAGAATTTTTTTATATTCAAGATTGTCGGAAAATGAATAGGATTCTAGTCTTGCAATATGGTCAAATATGGAAATAATCAAGAAATAATTCAAATTCATTTAACCGAATACATGAATTGAAAGATGTTCCAACCTCAACTTCAGTATTCTAAAACAAAAACACTCACTATTCAGAATTCCATCTTTTAATATTCAACGTTCATAGACATCGAAATTGATCCGATCACAGGATATAGAAATATAAAAGAATTAAGCAAACTTTGCACAGCCTGCATTCTGGGTATTTTACCTTAGTACAGTGACCGGATCAAAGATGCAATGACGGCGTATACATCTTCATAAATATTGGGAAGATCAAAATCATTAACAGACAGTATTCAGAAATTCATTTGAGTATCTATTGATCATCAGCAATGCAGCACATCTCCTTCTCTTCAAAACTGCTGGGTGGCAGTATAATGTAAGTTTTTGGTGTTTTAATGTATTTTTTTCATTAACATTTGAGTGTGAGTTTATTCCTAAAGTATTTTTTCCGTTTCTTCACAATAAATATTTAATTGAGTTTTTAAATGAGTTTTTCCATTATTTGGATGAATGAATGAATGGGTGAAACAGCGAATAAAATCCTCTCGTTAATAGCCAAGCGAGTACTGAGTTGCGACAATATCTTTTTCATAAATATCCAGCTTGCGAGTAAAAGCAGACTCGCAATGTATCAGATCATATATCAATTTTCTATTTCCTTGTAACTTTGCGCTGAGCGCATTTAAATATATAATCATTTTTTTAGAAAAGCCACAACCACCATATTGTGCTTGTTTGTTATGAACTCAAAGTGATTTCTGGCTCCCCATGTATTTGAATTTTGCAAAATTAACTTGACCTTTACTTAGCTAAGTCAGAATACGATGAAAGGTCGATGCTGAAGAGCATGACATCTCATAAAATGATTCAAATTGACCAAGCTGTTCATCACTTCTTTCAATGTAGCACTAAGTTCACTATAAAGGGCTATCTGGTGAATTATGGACCTGGATTTTTATCCCTGATTCTCTTTACTACACCTTTTTCTTTGCCAATCATTGTTGGGGTTGAAAGAACATATTTCCGTAAAAATGGTATGTAGTTCAACCTATGGATGTTTCGTGTGCGTAATAAAGATTTTAAATTATTACTAATTCGCGCAAATACACACGCACACACAGGTTAAATAGGAAACTGATCAAACCATATTATTGTCTGTTCAGAAATGAGAGAGACTACAGCAGTCTATCTATATTTATATTTCAAATTATTTACTCTCAAAGAATTGAATTATTGACGAATGTATACGACGAAAATACAATATTTATTCTTGAAAAATATCATTCATAACAAACAAAATAACAAATCTGCTATGACAGATGTTAAAATATGTTCAGTAGTAACCAAGACATTCTCCAACAAATAGGTATTTAGGCTGTATAAATAGATATTCCTTTGAATTATACTATCAATAGACACATCGCACCCATCAATAAGACCGACTTGGCTTTTTAGCCGGGTTATTCGTGATATTCTTCAGTTCACTTCGAGAGCGCGTTGAATAAACAACTAAACAACATGGAAGCTAGTTGTTCGGGAATCGTGAAGCGTCCGAAATTGTCCCCATTAAATATGAATGGAAAAACAATTGTTATGAATGTATATAATTCTTTAAGAATACAATATCCACCCAAAATAAAAAGTAAGGAGGAAGTAGTGCAAAAATGCGCGAGTATGACCGCTGTCAATATATCGACAATTTTTAGAATTCTCAAGGAACTCAAGGAAAACAACAACTTTTTCGAGCCGAAAGTAGAAAGTGTTTGGTTATCGATGAAGAAGTCAAGAATTCTATTAGAAGACGGTCTCTTTTCACATAAAAAAACGAAATACCTACAATAAATAAAGTTTTGTCAGTTATTTGTGAAGACAATTTTTTCCTGATATAAGAAGAACTTAATTATGGAAGATATTAAATGAGCTGAATTTCACTTTTGGAAGATAGAAAGAGCATGTTAATAGAAAAGTCGGAGATTGTAGAATGGAGAAGAAACTATTCAAGATAATTATAGAAAGCCACAGCGTTAGGTAAATCTAATTTTTATTTCGATGAAACATGACTCAATGATGGTCATACCGTCTCGAAGGTTTGGCAAGATCAGAACATCAAAAGTGGAAGACAAGCCTTTATGGAAGGTTGGTCCACTGGTATGAAACTTCCAGTTGAAAAAGGTCGTCGTCTTATTACTCACATAGGCAGCAAAGGCAAATTCGTGAAAGATGGATTGATGTTGTTTGAATCGAAGAAAAATGGGGAATATCATCAAGAAATAAATGCCACAGTATTCGAAGAATGGTTTAAAAACAAACTTGTAAAACTTCCGCAGAAACCCGTAATGGAAATGGATAACGCAAGTTACCACAGTAGACGAGTCGAGAAGCTGCCGACGTCGTGTTGGAAGAAAGCAGATATTACTGAGTGGTTACAAATGACAGCTATTTCTTTTGAATCGACCATGTTAAAAGCGGAGCTCCTCAACTTGGCTAAACGTCGTAAGTCCAATAGAGTTGGTTTGGGCTCAAGTTAAAGGATTCATCGCAAGGAATAATAAGACCTTCAAGCCGTGTGAAGTAAAGAAATACCTATACAGTGCTCTGGAAACAGTCGGCCAAAAAGCTTGGGAACAATGTTTCCACAAAACAATCAGAATCGAAGCAGAGATGTGGGATCTGGATGATCGCATATACTCATTATCAGAAAAAAATATTCCAGTTATCATCAATCCTAATGAAACTGATTCATCCATTGAAGAATCACTCAACGAATCTCTGTAGAGATTCAGATTAAAATTATCGCAATGTCTCATTCGAAGTAAGTATTCCCAATAAATCTATAAAATTTTTTCTGAATCAACTATAAAATCCAATAAGGAATATGAATATTCATTTCCGAACCAACAAGCCACAGCCACACTTTGCCACTTCCTGAAAATGTTAAAGTCGAAGCCAAAACGTCGAGCAACGGAAAATTTTGAACGCGGTTCAACTCAAAATCAGATGTTCAAATTTCTAACCGCGGAAATCTATTCTATTTGTATACTTATCTGGTGATGTTTCGAATAATTTATCCATCTTCATTATCATACCGACGATCAATTTGATATCATTAGTGTCAATGATAATAATAACATCAAATTTATTTACATCAAAAGACGAATCATAACTACAAATTATAATGTTTTGATTTAAATAGATTGGATAAAGAAAATTTATAAAGTCTTCTAAACGTCACCAGATGATACATATTTCTTTTATTATGCAAAATTTTTTAAATTCAAGTTAATGACAAATTTGATTTTTTTCCCAAAAAGCTAATTCATCAAATGCAGTAACTTTTTGCCCTTTCTACATTTGTATTTATTTGTGAATTTAATATTCTGATTATTTTATAGATCTGCAGAAGGTAACAATTCTAAATAATAGAAAACTATTTCAAATATAAATTGTCCTTCTAAAAAAAATATATTTGAACAAAATTAGTTTTCACCATATTTTAATTATGTTCTCATCATACATATCAATGGAAAATTTATATTAATACCCCCAGTCCGACGACTATTAATATTATCTTAAACGTAATATCAGGAAAAACATCGAGCGGTCCTTTTGGCGGTATTTTCGCATTCTTTGTCGATGTTTTCGCGTTTTTGGTCGCATATCCCTATTTTAATGGCTCGTTAGCGGCGTCCTCAAGGGATATAGAGGGTAGACATATCTCAATGATTTTGTGGGTGAATTGCGGTGCTATTTGCTTGAGACGACTATGTTGCTTTCTTTGATGTAGCGACATGTTTGTATTCTTGAAATTCTTCTACTCTCAGACAATACTGAACGAAGTATAGTTGTAGGTACTTGTAAAACAAGTTAACTAGGTAACTTAAAATAAAATAAGTACTAAGTTTAATTCTATGTGGCTTAAAAATATTATTTTAATAATTGAAAGTAAAAAATAAATATTACTGGAGAACACCAAATCGTTATTTTTAACACCTCGACACGTGCTTCGATCACCAAGTGATCATCTTCAAAGAGAAAGATTAAAACTAGAAACTAACGCGAAGCTAACCCTATTTATGCTATATAGATATCCCATACAGGTAAACCATCCAGACGTACCAACCATACAGGTATACTAAACTAAATTAATTTTACAATTTTTCCTTATCTATTATTTTACAATATATGTTTAACTGTTATAGCCGTATATAAAACAATTTTCAGCTATATAAAATTAATTTCAAAATATTATTTTATTTTAACAAGCTATATAGTATGCTCTTTGGTATAGGTCCGTCATCGTTATTCATAATATTATTGTGTTTACTTATTTCTACACTCTCATTGGCATCTAGTTGCTTGTTGTTGCCAACTTGTCTAACTAATCTTAATGAACTGAAGTTTATGGAATGATTTTGTTGCAGAATATGCTGGGCGACTGCTGATTTTTCAGGTCTTCCATATTTCAAGTGTGCTATGTGTTCCTTATATCTAACTTTAATAGATTTTTTTGTCTGTCCATAATATTTTGCATCGCAGTCGTTACATTGAATTTCGTAAATTACAGACTTTTCCGAAATCTCGACTTTGTTTTTTGGACTTCCCAAAAGGTTCTGTAGTGAATGACTTAATTTTAATTTGAAGGTAAAGTATATCTTATCTACGCATTGATTAATACTTCGCTGTCCGAGGTTCGACCTTTCGCGGTCCTCAAACGGACCGCGGTCCGCCTTTTGCCGAACGTTGGTGTAGATATTAATCCCCACCGTGTTACTCTAGTAACAGAGAATATTGTGTTATCTTGACAGCTGTCACTATTGATATTGATAATTCTCTTCATTTCATCCCGCTTAAATTTTCAAAAATAGTTCGCGCCAGATTTTCAGAGAAAAAGCAAAAGAAATTTTTTTTTTACCTCGAGGCCGGCCGTGATTTTCATGAAACTGGGAGGGTGTTATGTATATTCGATCTACTGGAAATTTTCAGGGATTTTGTTGAAAAATTTCATACAAGTTTAATAGTGCAAATAAGAGCTAGAAGAGCTGGAAAGGAAATAGCTAGTTTCCCCAGCAGTCCACGACAATAGACCACCATCCACCATCATGAAATACATCAGAAGACATAAGTTTCATCCCTATAAAGAGAAGATATTACATGAATCGAATGAAGATAATCCTGACGGAAGAATGCAGTTTTGTGTTGATGTCCGGATGTTTGCAAATCAAAACTGTATAAAAAGTGTTTGTTTTGATGACGAATGCACTTTTTTTTAAATGGAAATGTCAATTAGCAAAACATGCGAATTGGTCATACATACACTCACACTCTTTTCGAGATGATCACACTCAAACTGCTGAGAAATTAAATGGACAGAAATTGTGGGAAATCATATATTGTTGGTTTCTTATATCTAGAGCAGGGGTCTTCAACCTTTGAAGCCTTCAGGCCATATGATTTTTTCAGTTTGTTCCAAGGGCCAATTTCTGCCCTTAACTATATTTCTAGACTAGGATAGTCGCAAAGTGCGTGACGTAAGCAAACTTACGCTTTTTTTGCATTACAATTATTAATGTGTATTGTGACACTTAACGACATCTAGTAGCGAGTAGTGGTGCTATGTACTATCTTTTTCAGCTACCCGCTAGGTGGCTTAGACGTAATTAAATATTTGGAATTACCGCGTTGGTTCGAGAAAGTTCTGGTTCTAGCTAGTGTATTACGATCACCTCGAGATGGCAGTAATAATTGCATATAAAAAGGCTAGCGGCACAACTGCGAGTTAGTCTGCGTAGGAAAGGCGAAGGAAGCGAAACTGTCTATTGTGAAATAAAGTAACACCCGTCAATAAAAGTATTTTGATTTGACTTATTGTTTTTATGTGTGATTTGTTAGTATGGAAAAGAAGCGAAAAATCGACAGTGAATGCAGAACGTTCCAAGAAAAATGGAACTTTCAGCATTTTGTGATTGAGTCCAGTAATAAGGCGCTATGTTTAATTTGTAATGAAACCATAGCTGTTCTCGAAGACTATAACATTAAACGACACTATGAATCGAAACATCTTCAAATTTACTCCAAGTATACAGGAAGTTTGCGGAAGGAAAAATTTGAAGCTTTGAAACGCGGACTCAAATCGCAGCAATCTTTGTTTACCAAAGCGAATACTGAACAAGAGTCTCCAACTCGCGCCAGCTTTCGTGTGGCTCTTGAAATCGCAAAACGTGGCAAACCATTCTCCGATGGAGAAATGATAAAAGAATGCTTGATTGCAGTAGCCGAAGAAATATGCCCCAAAAAGGTAAATTTATTTAAAAGTGTCAATTTGTCAGCAAACACCGTGGCTTGGAGGGTGCAAGGCATCGCAGAAAATATATCATCTCAACTGTCTGACAAAAATGGACATCATGAGTGGTTTTCTCTAGCATTGGATGAGTTAACGAATGTGTCAGATACTGCTCAGGTGTTGATTTTTATTCGCGGAGTAGATGAAAGCTATGAAGTGTATGAAGAACTTCTTGATATTGATAGTATTCACGGCACGACAAGTGGGGCAGATATTTTTAAGGGAGTTGAAAATACCAGTAATAAAAAGAACCTTCGATGGAGAAATTTGAAATCTATAACAACTGATGGAGGCAAACATATGTATGGTAAAAATAAAGGAGTGGTTGCACTTGTGTCAAAGGCTGTAGAAAATGATGGTGGTTCAAAACCATTAGTCTTACATTCATCAACAGTCCTTGTGCGGAAAATGTTTGGATATGTCTGAAGTTCTAAAACCAGTCATATCAGTTGTTAACTTCATCAGATCCACTGGGCTGAATCACCGACAATTCCGCGAGTTTATTCAACAGATTGTAGAAAATGATTAACCATATCATACTGCCGTACGCTGGCTTAGTTGCGGAAAAGTCCTTAAGCGCTTTTTTGAACTTCGAGCAGAGATCGAATTTTTTTTAAATGAGAAGCAGCGCCCTTTTGCCCATTTAGAAAATAGTGAATGAACGTGGAAGTTAGCCTTCTATGTCGATTTGACAAATCATATGAACGAACTGAATTTGAGATTGCAAGGAGAAAATCAGCTTCCCTCTGATTTATACACCAATATCAAATCCTTCAAATAATACCATTTCAATCGCAATTACGTAAAAAATGTTTCACACATTTTGAAACCTGAAATATTCAGCCACACTACAGAGACTGAGTTTCCCGTCAATTTTGCAATCGAACTTTGAGTGCTTTGAAGATAAATTTTGATACTCGTTTTTCAGATTTTGATGTCATTGCGAATGAAATTAAGCTTTTTCAAAATCCTTTTGATTCTGACATTGAAACCCTGGCTCCGGAAGTTCAAATGGAAATTATTGATTTACGGTGCAGTGATATGCTCAAGAACAAATATCAAAATTCATCTTTGTTGGAATTTTATAAGTCTTCCACTGGAACAAATTAATGATTTGCATAAATTTGCTGGTGGGATTGTTTTCTGTTTTTGGTACTACTTACTTGAGTGAAAACGTTTTCCAAGATGAAGTACACAAAGAATGTTTACAGATCTCAATTACCCGATGAGCATCTTAAATCTCTTTTGATAATTGGTACAAGTAAAATTGATCCACAACTACAAAGTATTGTCGGTGGAAAATCACAATTACATAAATCTCATTAGTGTTTCTGTTTTACTGTGATTCATTTCAATTATTTGTTAGTTATTAATATGCTTAAACTTAGACACTTAAGTTAGGTTCACATATTACTAGTTATTTACATCCGGAAACTTCATCCACCCAAGATTTCAAGAAATTGTGGCCAGCAATCCTGCGATTTTCTACTCCCACTTCCTGGACTATACTTCCAGAAATTGAATTTTCCATTGTTTTCCCAAAAGGATGTCGGTACCGTAACTGTAGCGGGACGACCGCTAATCGCATGCGCGAATTTTCCATCGCCGCCGCTATGGTCGCATTTCTCACAGTTCCAGTTTCCAGTTGCTAGCAACGTTTGAGAAACCACTGAAAATCCGGGCTCCGGGTCGCTGTGAAACTCTTTCAATCGACTAGAGTGCTTTTTTTGTGAAAACCACCTACAAAGGAACCGGTGAGATCAACTTTTTTTGTAAAAGTCGACGTAATAGATAATACTGCTTGTTGATTGTCTTCGGGAGAATGATGGTTTTGTTTTGTTAGACGTTAAAAGCTTTTGCAGAAGGTTAATCATGAAAAGGTCATGATGAGATTCTTTTCATCTAAAATAATACCACAAAGAGAATATATTTCGTTTTTTTTGTACGTTCGAAATGCATACACTCCCAAACTACGATTTAAAATAATATTTTTATAAACTACATTATCAGCAACGAAAATTGCAATAGTGTGACCAAAATTGGTCCACAAAAAACATTATTTGGTGTGCACTGCGATAACTCTTGATGATGATACATAAAATAATGTACATCATTACCGACAAAAAGTTCCGCGAGGCTATATAAGTCTATTATTAGCGGCGTTATTGAATGTATAAAACAGATTATCTTCAAAAGTCATCGCTCCAATTTTGCTATTCTATATATTTTAAAATCAAAAACATGTTTATGCGTTAAGTGAACCATTATTTTAACTATATGTTTGAGATAGATGAAATTCTTCTTATTTTATATTGTAATTAGTATTAATACACTTACGCCAACGAACAACCCAATCATCAAAAAAATTATATAAGAATCACAATAACTATATACAATGAAATGGATTAACAGGGTCTCTCAGTCAAAAAATAAAAAATCAAACTCTACTCTACTTTGCCAAGCTTTCGCTTCTATTGAAAAGCTTCTTCAAGGTGAAAAACAATCAATTGAACATATAAATTGACGAAAAAGTTGAACATTTTTTGTGGGTTTGACCTTCACATAAATGTCATTTCTCAATGGATATGATGATTTTATGAAAAATCGTTTCTACTGGTTAGGATTGACAGACAGTTGACATGACATATGTCAGTACATCCTTTTCCGATTTTTATAAATATATTGTATCAATGCGCATCCAACACTATGTGCCCAATATTTCACATAACCATCGTATGAAACATCCTCAACAAAGTTGTAAGTCTAACCATTCATTTATATCTTAATATACTTACACCCACAATTTTGTAGCACCTCTGATGATGGAAACAATTTATTAAATTTCCGAATGCTTGGACAAACTTTGAAGAGAACTCTTTCGTATCAATAAATAAAGTTT
>NW_019291122.1:121465-146421 GCF_000500325.1 Leptinotarsa decemlineata | reverse complement strand
TCTGTTTTTTCGTTATCCAGCTGTCGCACCCCTACAATCGACAACTCCCAGAAGTCAAAACTTGTGCGAGCTAAAGATTAACGAGGTCTCACCTTCTAACGAGTGATTCCTAACAGACCAATCTCCATCATATGCAACTTTGGTGAAGTTTCATGAAAGTACGTTCAACCACCACAATCACTCAATGTTTTGGAGGGGGTATTGATTGTCAGTCTCAGACTGATGTCATCAACACTGATTTATCCAAAGCGTTCGACATACTTGACCATAGTATCCTGCTCAACAAGCTTTCGATTTTTGGGTTATCCAATGAATTGATTACCCTTCTCGAATCGTATTTTCACAACCGTAAGCAGTATAGCCACAAGGATCAAATCTAGGACCCCTACTGTTCAATATGTTCATTGATGATATCGGAGTTGAGATTGATGTCAATTTCCCTTTTATACGCAGATGACTTGAAACTCTATCATAATATAACATGTTCTAATGATTGCGAACGTCTCGCCCTGAATTGAAATCGCGTTGCTACATGGAGTCGGAAGAATAATCTATCTCTCAACATATCCAAATGTACTGTAATATCTTATTCACTGAAAACGAACTTGAATTTACACAACTACGTCATAAACAATCAAGTTCTGGAGCGTCCTGACACACTCACTGATCTAGGTGATACTTTTGATTCATTCCTCTCTTTCAATAAACATATTGACACTACACTACAATCTCCAATTTATACAATGTGCGATACTTCTGATTATGTTAGTCATGTCCTAGAGATATATTCAACTGCCAGATTATACGAATCAGTAGATAGTTGTCCTGAAAATCTAGAGAAGAATATTGGATTGGATAATTTAGGAAACACTTGCTACATGAATAGCATTTTACAAGTGTTGTTCATGACGAAGAATTTCAAGAAAGAAGTTTTAATGATGAACGAGAACGGAAATGTTTCCTACTTATTCATCTAACTCAAACAACTGTTCATGCAGCTGCAGTTTCGTAAGAAGGTATCATCTTTCCCTTCAACCGATTTCCTGGAGTCTTTGAAATCCACTAGATACTCGTTAGGACAACAAGAGAATTGTTCCGAATTCTTGGGGTTCTTGTTGAATACTCTTCGTGAGCAAAACAATAGCAAAATCAATACTCCTGACCGCTCTGTACTGAATGATTCCGTTCAACCCATCTCGTCTTGTGTTTGTAAATCTTTTGCTGGAAAAATCCTCACTTNTGTCTAGTTGGAGCGGGGGAGCCAGGCTCCAGATCCTGAATGGTTCTGACGGTGTGTTCGGAACCTTCAGTGGAACTTTCATTATTTAGTTGGTTTGGACTGATGTCCATTTCATTGACTTCATTGTTAGTAGTTTGAGATGTGGCCACCTCGCGTGCCCGACTTCTCGTAACTGGACGAGACGAAGCTTCTGACTCGGAATAATAATTCCGAGCCTCAGATTTAACATTGTCTATAACTGCCTTTTTGGAAATTTTCTTTAATTTCCTAGGCTTTTCTTTTCGGATCCACTCGTTTACCTTGCGGCTGGACACGTCCGGGAGTGGAGGAAAATCTTCAGTAAATCTTCTTTTCTTCGAATTGGAGGAGAAAGAAAAGTTACTTTCGTTGTCTGATTCTTTAAGTGAATTCTCACTTTCAGTTTGGGCATTAGCCACTCCCTGATTTTCATCCGTCAAAATTTGACGGCTGACCCCAGGGACTGGCAATGCACTGCCATGCAAATCCGACTGGCTTAGGCCGAAGCACGAGATCAATTGGCATACAATGCTAACAATCTCGGCTTTTTCCCTGCCAGCCAGACCACGAAGCAGTTCCTCCATACTGCTGTGAGGTATTTTTATCGGAAATTGACGTTTATCTGACGTGAGCACAATGAACAATAACGAAAAGGATAAATTCAAACGTACTCACCAGAAGTGTTGGGGGTTCTTGCGCACTATAACACGCACACAACTAGCACGAGAGAACTTCAACCGGTGGTTGACTAATCATCAACTGTAACACCAAAAATTAACGAAATTTTTCGCAGCGAAAAATTAAACTTGTCACTTTGACAGATCTCAATGTGACATTATTGTATTGAAAATCGGAATCCTTTCGAAGTATTTCATTCCTCTTCCGAAGTTGGAGCGAACATCACAAAGTGTCACTCCATCTAGTGGACGAGGTATTAACCAACTGCATATCCGTAATTTGCCCGATTCCTCTGCATGAGGAAGAAAAACTTTCTTATTAGTCAGTGAGCTATGCTTGAAGACTGGCAATAAACAAAAAAGCGAATGAACTTCAAACGTTCAAGCCAGTCTCGATATACCTACACAGTAGATTCAATGGACTGACGCCTATCAGAAAACAACTATTCCCCTGGCTTTTTGTCGGCTCCAGCTTCCTAGATTCGCCTAGGGTGATCCTGGAAAGACTGCATCCTACGATTCCATCCTATCTCTGTAGGGATTGAGCATGGGTGTGACGTTTGGCTAGTTCCACAATTGTCGAAGTCATTAAGCAGTAGGTGCCACTGGGTCCTTCAATTCTTAATCCAGCTGCTTCCTTGGCTGAAGAGTCGGCAATGCGGTTACTATTGTCGTGCCCTTTAACACACCTCAGGATGATGTTATTATCTACCGAGGCTTTGGCTGAATCTTGGTGACACTCTAATACTAGCCACGAGATAACACGTTGTCTGTTCATGTTTGATAGTCCAGGACCGCACCGCAGGAAGGTTGATAGGATGATAGATAGTAGATAGCTGCCTTGCGAACATCCTGCTATTTATAAATGTGAGTAACAGAACGACGGTACCATCTAACCTCCAGAAAACATCCGAAGGTACCCCAGGCGTATATCAAATCTAATCAGTCGTGTTTGACATTCCAGCCGGGTAGCCTAGCTATGAAGGAAAGCGTAATGAGTTATATGTACAAAAGAAGGGCAATTTGGGACCCAGCAGACCCGTTAAGGAAAAATTCAAAAATTTTGATGACACTGCTGATATAGCTTCTCTGAAGTTTGTTGAAGTTCTTTGCAATTTTCATNAACGTCCTCCTTTCCCAAAAATTAATCACTCCTAAAAAATATAACCCCTCCAATTCAGTTAATTTCTATATTAACATATTTGGATGCCGGAAAATGCGATTGAATAGCGGAAAAAGTGTGGCGGATTTGAAAATGTTCAAGGGGAAATCTCAGATTGAAGTGAGTTTTTCCAATAACATATATTTTCCGATGACCACACTTGATAATGAGCTAATGATTTCCATTCATCAATCACTTGGGAACAATAATCGTGGAGTAGCGAAAACCCCACAATTTTGGCTTGAATCAATTTTCCAAATAAAATTTGGGTGACCGCTCGTCCACCATCCAATTATCCGGTTTTGACGTGCCTTTATACGCGCGGGTAAAAATCGGATAAAAATTAATCATTCAATTTTCCAGAGGATTCTCCCAACAGACTGATCCCATGAAATATTTTTTTCCGATTCCGGTTTAATTGGGATAATTTGGTTAATGAACCAGCTTCTATCGTGATTCAGTTGAGCGGTAAGCAAAAAAAATTAATTTGTGTTGATTACCTCATCAAATGTTCCGGTATTGAACAGAAATGATGTAATCGAATAAAGGCGATAATGAAGTCGGTTAACTTGTTGAAAATATTCATATTGCTCGCCCATTCAAATTTTTATTATTTTATATACAGTGTGTCTCACTTCTCATGGAAACACCCCCGTATCTTCCGTAACATTCGAGGTAGAACAATGAAACTCTCTGGACTGATGTAGAAGCTTCATGCACCTACCACCTGAATGGAGTCGGTCAAAGTGATATACACTGTCCACCACTCGCGATGGAACACCCCATTTTTATGGTAAAACATATTAGGGGGCAAAATAAGCTCAAAATTCCTTCAGATTCGTGATCAGGACTACCAACTTACTACGATTACAGTTTTTTCCTTTTTTGCTTCTCTCTTCCCTAATAATTGAAGTAGATTTTTTTTTGGTTTTTACATCAAAACATGAACGAAATTGTTCAAGAGAAACTCGACTTTTGTTTTCACAAAAATGAATTATTTTTTATTGTCAGGAAAGTTATTCCTTCTCAATAAGAGAGAAAATGGTAATTTTGTAAGAGGAATGGAAACATGTAATCAGTGAGGTTTTCGGATGGTTAATGTTAGTTCATATTCTCATTTTCCCATTATTTAAAAAAAAAGAAGCCATTTTTGGATGGAAATTACCATAATCGCTGGATTGGGAGAGCAGGCCCACATCCATGGCCACCTCGCTCGCCCGAAATGAATCCCTTAGATAATTTTCTCTGGTGACACCTTAAAGCGTTGGTATATAAAACTGCTATTCAAAGTGAAGAGGATTTACGGAACAAAATCATTAATTCATGTGACATAATAAAAAATGCGCTAGGTATTTTCAGAAGAATGCAAAATTCAATAATGCGACGGCTAGATGGTTGTATTGAAGCCGAAGGAGGCCACATCCTACACTTAATTTATTGCAATTCGTTAGTCTAGATGTTAATGTTATTTAATATTTGTTGTTATTCTCACATAATTGGTGATGAAAAATTGTAAAAATCATAATTTCCAAAAGAAACATTGAATTCCCCATATTATTCCGTGTGAGGTCCAGGGATATGCAATTACATCGCCTTTTTTTTAAAAACTAAGCAAGATACGAAAAAATAAACCCATCATCAAGCAAAAAATGGCCAACTCCCGCCAAAACGGTCATCTCCCACGGAACCAGTGAAGCAGAAAATGGAAAGCGTTCTATTTTGACTTGTATTTTATTTCACTATTATTTCATTTCAGTTTTATTTTGCTTAATATAATTGTTATTTTCAGCTATTCATTTTCAATTCTTCTTTTTTAGTTGTTTCAGGGACAATGGAAGTCCAAACTAGTGAAATTCATCATGAAACATTGTCAATCACTTTCAAACAATATACAGGGTGTTAATTGAGTATGTATCATAAATTCGACAGACGATTATTTAGGTAATTTCAAGACAAAATGTTCATACAAACATGGGTACGCAAATCCTTCGCTCTCAAGATACAGGGTGTTGAAATAAAAATTAAAAAAAAGTTATTCGTGAATATCTTAAATTTCCTTCACCTAATTTTGTTGTAATTTGACAATGGTATTCATAACATTAGAGAGCTGATTTAGTATGAAAGGGATTCGAATTATCAAGTCCAGTGGCGTCTCGAGCGGGATTTGAACGAATATTGTTGACTTAAAAATGTACGCCACTGACTTTTGTGCAGTTTTCATCATTTCCATCATTTCTTTGGATTGAGCAATTAGAAATACAACTTTTTTGTCTCGTGAATTTTTTTCGTATCTTGCTTAGGTTTTAAGAAAAAAAAGTCGACCTAATTGCATATCCCTGGACCTCACAAGGAATAATGTGGGCAATTATATGTTCCTTTTGGAAATTATCATTTCTACAATTTTTCGTTACTAATTATGTAACAATGGAAACGAATATTGAATAACATTAACATCTAGACTAACGAATTGCACTAAATCAAGTGTTGGAAGTGGCCTGCTTCGGCTTCAATACAACCGTCTAGCCGCCGCATCATTGAAAGGATAAGATAAGGATAAGATATTAAACAAAAATTTTTTCAATTTTTATTTCAACGCCGTGTATCTTGAGAACGTAGGATTTGCGGACCCATGTTCAAATGAACATTTCGTCTTAAAAATTATCTAAAGAATCGTCTGTTGAATTTATCGTACATACTTAATGAACACCCTGTATATCATTTCAAAAAGCTATTGTATTGGTACACCATCGTTATTCATACAATTATCATGTTTACTCATTTGTACACTCTCACAGGCATCTAGATGCCTGTTGTTGTTCACTTGTCTAACTAATCTTAATGAACTGAAGTCTATGGAATGGTTTTGTTGCAGAAGATGATGGGCGACTGCTGAGTTTTCTGGTCTTCCATATTTTAGGTGTGCCAAGTGTTCCTTATATCTTATTTTATTAGATTTTTTTGTCTGAGCATGATATTTTGCATCGCAGTCCTTACATTTAATTTCGTAAATTCCAGACTTTTCCGAATTCTCGACTTTGTCTTTTGGATTTCTTAAAAGGATCTGTAGTGTATGACTCGTTTTAAAAACCACCTTCATACACAGTTCTTTAAGAATCTTCCCAAAGTTCCCCGTGTCTTGGTGGCATGGAACTGAGATATATTTATCTTGGTTTACGTTGTTTTTAAAAGTCGAGATATTGGTTATTCTCAACCTAACCTTTTTTTCCTTATTATATCATCTACAATACCCCTCGAGAAACCGTTACTGGCTGCGATTTTCTGTATTGTAGGTTGTTTTTTTTTGGAAACCTGTCATGTGTAAGAGGAATGCACTAGATGCACTAGAAAACGCAGCCCAGCACATTATTTGTGCTGTCCACAGTGATGTGAACTATCAGAAATATACCTGTACTGTGTTTCTTTTTGAGCCCTCCTCATTGACTTCTCATTATCAAAACGTCAAGAAATGGAAATGCCCCTCATTTTCTAACTCACAGGTGAATTTTATCGAAGAAAATCTGTTATTAAGAAAGGAAGCAAAGTCCTCAATATTCGATTTTTCGTTATCAAATTTCGCAAAAACATCATCCACATACCTTAGCCATATCCTAGGAGAATTATTTGACTTTTCTTTGGTTTCTAAGTACTTATCAATACCTATCAATCAAGTACCTATCAATAATGACGAAGAAGAGTACGTTGTGTAATGAACATGAAATAAATTTCAAATTATATCGACCATATTGCAGTAATTCATTCAGGTAGTTCACCAGAGTCCAAGCTCTAATTATACCGCAGTTTATCTGCAGAAATATCTCATAACCTCTGTACAGAAGGAATATCCATTTTCCTCGACGTACGAATACCTCCCCTTCCCCCGCCCAGATAGGTCAATATGCTCTCGGTGCCACGACAATTAAATTTTCCGAGTCCCGCTCTCCGACTAAACCGTTTCCCTAATTCACTTTCCTGATACGAAGCTTTCCAGACATAATCCGGAGACAAATAAAGATAAGTAGGAATACAATAAGATACAAGAGAGCGACTCCGGTTCCACAAGACGTTCATTATTGAGATGAATGGAATCTGGGTGAGTGATGCTTTGATTGCAGTTGTCAAGACGGTATGTCAAATTGTCGGCCGGAAGTTGAAGGGAGTTTTTGCGTGTTTTGTCAGAAATGGAGGAGGTGGGTATTTCCATCACCCTCTGGTATATTGATAGTGTAGTGCTAGCTCGGAATTATTGATCAATTTTTTCGTGGATGAGATGAAAGATGTGCTATTAGTCATTATAATCGCTTGACCCACTGTATGACCATGCAATTCTGATGGCTGGGGACTTCAACGTACCTGAATATGCGTCATATTCAGAAACAGATCGACAAAATGTCAGAGTTTTTCGGCTTATTGCAAAATACCTTTGTTCTCAATGAGATGTAGACTTTTAGACCGTGTGTTTTGCAATCACTTCTGTCTCGTTGAAAAATCCCTAGATCCATCAGTAAAAAAGGACAGTCATCATCCTACTTTGGAAATAACTGAACTTCGAAACGAACTCAAAAAATAAATTTGCATCATGTTTCCAAGATGCATACAATTTAAAAAAAACTAACTTTCCACTCATGTATAAGCTGATCCTCAATCTCAATTGGACGTTTCTGAATGCGTTTCGCAATGCAAATGATGCCTGTCTTCACTTTTACGAAAAATTAAACAGTGTATTTGATTGCTGCGTGCCAAAATTCACGATAAAATCTGAAAATAATTATCCAGCCTACTTTGATGGTGCATTGATAAAGAAAATTCGAACTGAAACAAAACTTTGGTGTAAATACAAAAGAAACGGCGAAATTCACGCTTTCCACGAATTCAAACGTCTTTGGGCAGAAATCAAAGCAGGCATCAGAATAGCTTATAAAAAATTCGTTCAGAAAACTGAGAGCGAGATTATCCATAACCCCAATAAGCTTTGGTCATTCATTAACAAGTCAAAATATACGAATGGAATCGAAGATAAAATGTTACATGAAGGCAAGCTACTCGATAATCCCTCAGATATTCTTGATGGTTTTGCATATTTCTCCAGTAGTTCTTATAGTGTCAATGTCAAGCGAACAACAGTAGTGATATTCTTAGCTTAGTAATCAAAAACTTCAGTATTGAAGAAGTTTATCATACCCTAAAAAAATTAAAGTCTAAATTCACTGCGGGACCTGATCATATACCAGCATTCATCATTAAAAATTGTGCCACAGCTCTAATTGAACCACTAACAACTCTAATTAAGATATACCTGAAAACATCAACTGTACCATCAATATGGAAAATGCCGAAAGTCTGCCCAATTTTCAAAAAAGGAGATAAATTACAAAAAATCTGTTTTTTCGTTATCCAGCTGTCGCACCCCTACAATCGACAACCCCCAGAAGTCAAAACTTGTGCGAGCTAAAGATTAACGAGGTCTCACCTTTTAACGAGTGATTCCTAACAGACCAATCTCCATCATATGCAACTTTGGTGAAGTGTTTGAGGTTCTTCTTGAGAAGACAATCTACTGTTATGTCAGCAACATTATTAGCCCCAATTAACACGGTTTCATGAAAGTACGTTCAACCACCACAATCACTCAATGTGTTGCAGGGGGTACTGATTGTCAGTCTCAGACTGATGTCATCTACACTGATTTATCCAAAGCGTTCGACATACCTGACCATAGTATCCCGCTCAACAAGCTTTCGACTTTTGGGTTATCCAATGAATTGATAACCTTCTCGAATCGTATTTTCACAACCGTGAGCAGTATAGCCACAAGGATCAAATCTGGGACCCCTACTGTTCAATATATTCAATATTAATGATATCGGAGTTGAGATTGATGTCAATTTCCCTTTTATACAGAATCCATACAGCTTATCGCATGTATGGATTCTTAGTTAGAAATACAAAAGACTTCGAAAAAGCTTCACATTGAAATTACTTTATCTCACTTCTGTTCGATCTAGGCTGGAATATGCATCTGTAGGAATACCCTATTATGAATTGCTTGTAACTCACAATTTTTGTAGTCTCGAGGTAAGGCGTAAATATTATTTTTTTCATTCAAAGTCATAACCAATATCATCACCTGCTCTCAACTGTTACATATGTTGAATTTTTGGGTTCCTAACGGTCATCTACGAATAGTGTCACAATTTATCACAACACTCCGCGTACAAATATAATGAAAAAATCTCCAATTTATACAATGTGCGATACTTCTAATTATGTTAGTCATGTCCTAGAGATATATTCAACTGCCAGATTATACGAATCAGTAGATAGTTGTCCTGAAAATCTAGAGAAGAAAATTGGATTGGATAATTTGAAAAACACTTGCTACATGAATAGCATTTTACAAGTGTTGTTCATGACGAAGAATTTCAAGAACGAAGTTTTAATGATGAACAAGAACGGAAATGTTTCCTACTTATTCATCAGACTCAAACAACTGTTCATGCAGCTGCAGTTTCGTAAGAAAGTATCATCATTTCCTGGAGTCTTTGAAGTCCACTAGATACTCGTTAGGACAACAAGAGGATTGTTCCGAATTCTTGGGGTTCTTGTTGAATACTCTTCGTGAGCAAAACAATAGCAAAATCAATACTCCTGACCGCTCTGGACTGAATGATTCCGTACAACCCATCTCGTCTTGTGTTTGTAAATCTTCTGCTGGAAAAATCCTCACTGGTTTACTTTGTGGTAAATGTTCAAGAAGTACCGAAAACTTATGTGAATTTCTGGAACTCCATCTAGCTTTCCCTAATACGACTAATAACCAGTCCGTGCAAAGCTTATTGTTAAATCATCTGAAAATGGAATTTTTAACAGGTGATGATCGGCTGTATTGTCAAACATGCGCCAAACTAACTGACTGTTATAAGGAAACAAGTATAGCTGAGGCTCCAGTCAATCTAATAATAACACTAATGACAAGACTCAACCTCTAACGGAAGCAAGAAACTCTTTGGAAGGTTCGAAATAGATGAACATTTCAACCTAGCAGACCAGTATTATAATATTCATGCAGTCTTTGTTCACTGTGGTTCTGGCGTTGAATTTGGTCATTATTACGCCTTGGTCAAAGAACAAACGGACTGGTTTAAGTTTGACGATAGTTATGTCACGAAGTGTTCTGGTGATGCATTGAATTTATTGGAGCCTCTGGAGACACACATTTTGTTTTATGAGAGAGAGGACATTATTGTATCAAGATCTTCAGATTATGTGATGCTGCAGGTTTTTCCGGGTTTTCCTGCAGCTGAAAAAGCAAATGCGCCACTGGAATCAATATAGTCGCCCCGGAGCGCCAATTGATTTTTATTGTTGTTTTTATTTTATTTTTATCGTTCTGAATAAATTAAATAACTTCACAAAAAAAACAGAAAACATTTCTCAGCTAACTGACAGTTCTGTTTTTAATTTTTTTATTATAGATTCACAAATTATATTATGTAAGTACATATTTGTAAATGTCACTGTTACTCCCTATTCTGTAATTGGGTTCATCCTGTAGAAATGTGTATGAAATAAATAAATAAATTACCATTGTTTTGTGAGTACCAGATTTGTTGAATCTTTTATCTTGTAAGTATGCAGCCTTTATTATGAACGTTTATTTTCTATTTATAAATCGTACGGAGTTTATTTTATTGTTCATACGGCGAGGGACTATCTCTACTCGTTAGAAACACGGCTATGCATTAATTTTGAGATGGGAAGAATTGCAATTGTCAAAGTTCGGAAGTTCGTGTTGAAAGACATTATTGATGGAGAGATAAAATTTTCTCAAAGAGAACCCTTACCGTCAAACATGAGAAAATTTCACTTCACAACAAACAAACCTTGGTCCCTGACGCTGGTCGCAAAGAAAAATGGATTGTTCACTCACGAAATCCGCAGTAATAGGCGTAATTTTTCCTTCTCTAACAAGAGGAAGTAGAAGCATAATTATACTTTCAGCTCGTACTCCAGTCCGCGAACGTATATTCCTGAAAGTAGAACTGAAATTAAAGCAATTAGAGTCTGGAGAGTTGTTATCGCTGGCCTCAGGCAAACGAGGATTGCGGTCTGACACAATGCTCTGACGATTCACATTCGAAAAATCCTATCTGGGGCGGGGTGATCACGATGCGGTCGCTGCTTTAAAATATATTCCAAACGATACTCCAAATAGAAGAAATATTTTTCAAACGGTTTTATTTAGCTTGCCCTGTTTCCCTGGGTCAAATTTAGTGACTGAAATTTGATCATCTACTCGTTGACAGATTGATCTGATATTTGGTACACAGACTAATTCAGTTTCGATGACAATATACTTTGATGCATTTTGTTTACATCTGTTTTTACATCTACATGTAATAGACATCAACTTGAAAATTTTAAATAAAACACCCTATATATTATATCATTTTTGAATTCTGCATCGAAATATAAATTACTTTTGTTGTGCATGTTCTATACCTATCTCTCGCCGTTCTTAAAGTATTAATTATTCTGTAATTTTTTTTGGCGAAAACATGGTATTTTTGATATTTAATATCACATGAATTAACCGATACATCGAACTCAAATTCTGATAACTTTGGGATAAGGTATGATGGTTGTTATTTTGGAACGGAATTTAAATATTATTTTATACAGAGTGTCGGAAAATACGTCACGAATTGTATCTTTGATAAACAACTATAACTATTATTTTTTTTCAAATGGAAGCGACCTTCTCTACAAATGGCGTTGTGAGCTCGCAAAACTGCAGGTGGTGGGCAAAAGAAAACCCACATTTCGTAATCGAATGTCGAGATCAATATTCGTTCAAGACGAATGTATGGTGTGGCATATTAAACGATCAAATTATAGGACCATACTTTTTTAGACATAATTTAAATTCTACGGACTACCTACACTTTGTGAATACCAAACTATCTGAAGTTTTTGATAAAATGCCCCTTCAAGTAAGAAATGTTGTGTGGTATCAGTGTGATGGTGCACCTATTCATACTACAAGGGTGGTTAAGGAGCGTATTTTGGAAATATTTAGGGGCAAGTAATCAGTCGCAATATGGAACACTTTTGACCGCCTAGATCTCCTGATATAACCCCACTAGATATCTTCTTGTGGGGTTACTTAAAACAAAAGGTGTATAACCAAAGACCTTTTCGAGATATAAACCATTTAGAGGCAGTTATTCGAGAATGTGTTGTGAGCACGAAACCCCGTAGTATAAAGAATACAGTTGAAGATGTTTTAAAAAGGACAATTGATTGCATTCAACGTGGTGGAAGGCACACCGAAATGTAACTTTTTATTTTGTATTTCTATTGGTATTTACATGGTTTAGGCATATGTTTCGATTTGATTTAGTGTTCTAAATTTAAATTATAACTTTATTTTAACAGTTGTTTGTTAAAATTTTTTACGGTTTAGTTTTCTAGGCAACAAAATCTAAATTGATTTCTGAAGTGATTTTGTTCATTCATACCTCATAAAAGATATTTAGTAAATGTGAAATTACTTTCGTATAATTCCTTCCCTTAGTTCAATTTCGTTGTAATTTTCCGTAATTAGTAAATCAAAGTTTAACTGTTTGAAAAGTGCAGTAAAGAATAAATTATTGACTTTTCATTGATATTGTTTTTTAATTATGCTTATGTATCAAGTTATTTCGCAAAAAGTAAAAATAAAGTGAAATATTTATCTGTTTTTAAAAACTGTATCAACTTTGCATCATTTTTGGCATAATTTTTTCTGGTGTTTTAAATTTTTGCGAAATGAGTTGTATTTAAAATTGCAATTGGTAATAAAAATGCGTTGGAAAAATAAGTTAGGCATAAAGCACTAACTTTGTTGAGGTTTGGCTACATTTGAGAAATCGGCAAATGTCAAATTTTCGAAAAACTGTAAAAAAACTAAATTTGTACTAGAGAGATAAAAATTGGTATATGGGTAGAAAATGAAAACAACAATCATCTTTTCTCTTTACCGATTTTCGAAATTTCGAGCAATAACTTCTTTTCTGAACATTTTTTGGAAAAAATGTCAAATTGGACAGGGAAGAAAAATCACTTGATCGGTCATATGCATGTCATTTGGCATCATTTCAAAGCACAACCTAATGGAGATATCAAAAGTTGTTTGAAGAGATGAACAAAAAAAAAATCCCATTCGATGCGGACTTTATGTAGTTTGTAATCAAAGTGCGTCTACTCACAGAGAGGCACATCGCGGTCTAAATATTGAAAGTAGACATACAAAGAAAAATACTTCCAGAAAATACCTTGTTGAGAAAAACGAGAATAATAATAATAAGAATAATGGATTGGAATTGAATTCAAAGTTGAAGTAAGAACGGAACGATCACACAAAACACATTCACGAATTTCTCTAACCAAAATGATGAATTCATAGCGCTTCGGCCACTATTATACAATCCAGTTATTCTAAAGCGACGCCTGCTTGTATAATAATCCTGGAAATTGTGCTGTACGCGTCCATGGAATGCGAAGTGTGATATTCAACCTGTACTATACTGGCGTGATTACCAGATTTTTATGTTGCAGCCATTGTGAGCATGACTAACGGTAATTGCGCTGGATACTATTTATATTCGATTATATATTCAAACGGGGGAGTATTTCACCAGAACGATTATGTACTTCAGAATGTTTCAGTTGGAAAATGTATCGAACTGATTTGAATGTGTTATTGCGATTTTTGATTCGAAGTTGGGAAGTGTTATTGTGTGCTATCATAGGGAGTTTTGAAAGAATTACAGAAATATATTGGATCATAAAGGCTTCGAAAGCTTTGTTAGGAATAAATCAGACGTCATAGAATTTCGTTTATGGACAATATGTCCGAGGGGAAAAAATAGAAAACATTGTGCCCCATTATATGTTTCATAGAATAGCTCTCAGCGAAATTACTTTTCGACAACGTCTAGTTGTCGAAAACGTCTATGAACCTGGAATATCGAATAAGAGTTGGAGATTTGTCTCTGAGGGTTTGCTGAGCAAACTTCCATGCTATGGCTTGGCGGATACTTTTACTATAACGCTGGTGTTTTCCAGGGATCCACATTGTCTTCAACCTTCTTTTTATTGTAGATCTACGACTTATTGCAAGAAAACAAGAATCGAATATATTACTTTGCTGACAACAGCACACTTACATCGTCGATCCATTCGGATTACAGGACAGCGGCTCCAGATGCACATCTTCACCTGTAGCAGGAGTTTGCTTATCTTAATGAAGATATAAGGGTGATTCCTAACTGGGATGAAAGTGATTCGGTTCAATTAAATGCCACAAAAACTCAGGCTTTGGGAATAGAGGAATCCTTGTTGAGGAAAGACCTGAATTTTGCCATTACGCCAACATCTGTGCCCACTTTGGAGATAATTACTGCAGTGGAATCCACCAGTTCCCTTATTGACCAGACCGAGGCAGAAGAGTTCAGATGGAAAATTAGAGAACAGCTGGATCGAGAAACAGTTCCAACATCTAACATCAGCAAGGAAGAACGTAGAGCTCTGAACGGTCTACGTAGAGACAACACCATCAAGATCCTACCTGCAGATAAAGGAAACGCTACTGTGGTAATGGATAACGTTCTCTACGAACAGAGGATCGAAGAGGTTCTGCAGAAGGGACGATACACAGAGATCGTACGGGACCCTACTGCATCAATCGAAAGGAAGTTGTACCAGATTTTGAAAAAACACCAAGTCTATTTTTCGGACAAGGAAAGATCATCGCTAACACCGCACCACAGTAAGCCCCCTCACTTGTATGGACTACCCAAAATCCACAAGGACGTTCCGCTTAGACCGATCATCAGCTCCAGAGATTCGGCTACTCAAAACTTGTCTAGATTTTTACTTCCCTCAATACAACCATTACAAGAAAAACATCGTCTTTTGTGAAGAATTCACGGCAATCTGTCGAACTACTAAGGTCAAATGAGGTTACACAGAAAGATCAACTAATTAGTTTCGACGTGGAAAGCCTTTACACCAACGTTCCGGTCGAAGAAGCACTCCAAATCATACAGAGAAAGCAATCCGAAGACGGGAACCTGAAAGAGAAAACGAATATACCTATAGAAGTAATTATGGAATTACTAGCATGCTGTGTACGAAACTGTTATTTCCAACTGAAGGACGAATTCTTTACACAAGATGAGGGACTGCCAATGGGATCGCCACTTTCACCAGTCATAGCCAACATATATATGGAGTGGTTTGAAACTCTGGCCATTGAAGAAGCTCACAAGAAACTTTGGGTCTGGTTGAGATATGTTGACGACACCTTCATAATATGGAACCATGGGAATACTGAACTTCCGTCACTTTCAAATGGAGAAGGAAATCCACAACGAATTGCCATTCTCAGACGTTTTGGTGAAGAGGACCGACACCAAGTGGAAAACATCTGTATACCGAAAACCCACTCATACGGGACAGTATCTGAACCACGAATCCAACCACCATCAATCGACAAAAAGAGGAATCATCAAGACTCTATTAGACCGTGCTTTTGGGCTCTGCAATACAAAGGAAGGTCTCGAAAAGGAACTAGACATCATTAAAAATGATCTTCAGCGGAATGGCTACTCCGAAGCGATGGTAGAATAGACTTTGGCTAAAAGACAGCAGGACCCTCGCAAGGAAGAGAAGCCGTCACAACCAGTGCTTGCACTTTCCTACATCAGAGGATTATCGGAGAGGATTAGAAGAATTGGTTCCAATTACAACATTAGAACCTGTTTCAGATCCGGTAACTATCCGTAGCAGCCTCACGAAAACCAGGCCCCCAAACGCGGACTACGATTCCAAGAATTGCATTTACCGGATACCCTGTGAGTGCGGAAAATCCTATATTGGTGAAACTAAGAGGCCATTGAATGTTCGCATTGCTGAGCACAAGAAGCACATACAGCGAGGGAAAACCAGCAAATCAGGAATAGCAGACCATGTTTGGACCCATCAACACAACATCGAGTGGTCCCAAGCTACGATCTTGCACAGAGAGGAACATTGGTTTAGGAGAAAATTCAAGGAAGCCGCATACATGTTGTCCAACAACGTATTCAGCCAGGCCAGCGTAGAAATACACAACATAAGGAAACCCATCATCAAACGAAAAATGGCCAACTCCCGCCAAAACGGTCATCTCTCACGGAATCAGTGAAGCGGAAAATGGAAAGTAGAGAAAGTGAAAGTATTACAACGGCCTATAAAATAGTCATCTCTCGGAGGAATCACTCCAGTCATCACCCGAAGACGATTGTAGATAATAACAATCGAAACGTCGTGAAGTAACGTGACTTGGAATTTCTACACTTTTTATTATTTTCTTTTTTCATTCCTCCATTTTTATTTATTCAATTGTTATATTTTTACTTGTAGGTTATTTCACTATTATCTCATTTCAGGTTTTTTGCTTAATGTAATTGTTATTTTCAGCTATTAATTTTTGATTATTCTTTTTTACTTGTTTCAGGGATTTCAAATCATTTTATATAGTAGACAATGGAAGTCCGAACTTGTGAAATTCATTCATCATTGAAGATTGTGCCCATCCTGGCCTCCCCTTTATCACAAAGTGTAGAGGAGGTAGATTGAGGACTGTCTCCAATGCTGCTGTTGGGGTAGTTCTCATTGCTCCCGTCATTCCCAAACATGCAAGTCTTTGCACCTTGCCTAGTTTGTTGATGCCTGCTTCATCTTTGGCCACCAGACCAGAGATGCGTATGTTATCATGGGTTCAACCACCATCGTGTATAGCCAATATACCATGTCTGGTTTTAGCCTCCATGTTTTTCTATAGGTGCGTCTGGCGAGCATCAATGCTACCTCCGCTTTCCTCTTCATCCTGTCCAAGTGTTGGTTCCAGGTCAGTTTGAAATCTAGGATTACTCCCAGATATTTAACCTTCCCCGACATTTTTATTCCTTCACCTCGAATTTTTAGAGGTTCGGGACCCTCGTTTTAGTCCTTTTGGTGAATGCTACTATGGTTGATTTGGATGGGCTTATGTTGAGCCCTTCTTCTTCGGTACATCTTGTTATAATTTTCAGGGACTGCTGCATACATCCCTTCACTACATTATTGTATTTACCCTGGACTAGGATCACTAATTCGTCTGCATAGCCCAGTGCTTTATACCCATTATGGTCCAAGAGACATGAGGATACACTACAAAAACACACTTTTGTCTATTTTCCACTATATTTCTTTATTGTTGACCGGTTTCGGCTATTATACCATTTTCAAAACTTTGATATGGTATAATAGCCGAAACCGGTCAACAATAAAGAAATATAGTGGAAAATAGACAAAAGTGTGTTTTTGTAGTGTATCCTCAGTGAACATGAATTTCCACAAAATAAACAAGTCGTCAATCGAAGAAGTCCAAGAGACATAGCGCGTCCATTACAAGGTTCCATAATAGACGGGATAGAACTCCCCCTGAGGACAGCCCCTTGCTACTCGCCCACGACTGTTTCCCCCATAATGGTGGTATAAACCAATCTTCCCCTAAGCATGCAGTTTATCCACCTACAGCTTCTCTTGTCGATCCCTCTTCTCCTTGACGCCTGGATCATTGATGCTAACGACGTATTATCAAATGCGTCCTCAATGTTCAAGAAAGCAGCTGAAAGTACTTCCTTGTTTTTGTAAGTATATTCTATTTCTTCTGTTACCCGACATAGAGCCGTTTCTGTTGACATGCCTGGCCTGTATGCTTGGCTTATGCTAAGCCCTACAAAATGGCTGAATTTTGACAAACTTTTGCTCACTATTTTTTACGATTACCGTGACATAATGCATCAGGATTTCTTGTCATATGGATGGAAGAGACCCACGTGAGGACTGCTGCGTTTTGCATTAATGGAGTAGATAAAAACCGGATCGCTGAGGACATATCAAAATAAAAATGAAAATTCACATTACGCTTATCAGGGAGCGTACTATTCATAATAGTTATAGCGAAAATGATTTTCCACCAAATCGTTGAGGAATTTTTTGGTAGCCAACTAATATTAAACAGTTTTCAATTCCCAACTCCAAGCGGCGTAAACAACTCTCCCCGATCCCCCATTCCCCTATTCAAATTACTCTAAAGAGCTAATAAGCCTTATCGCAGAGTAATAACGCCTCAATTAACTCAGTGGCTGGCCAATATCCTCCACCAGTTCCGACAGCAACTTTGCCAACCACCGGAGTTTTTATGTATCTTGCCCAGAAGCATGCATTCTCCACGGAATAAGCACCCGAACATAAATAACCCACATCTGCATACTGATGGAAAGTAAATATAAGTAAATAAAGTACACCCAAGCTACTCAGTTTACTATAAAATAACAACATCAGCAGATTGGAGTACGTCTCGGGGGAGCAGTTTGAAAGCCTCTCGGCATTATTCATATTTGTCACATAAAGTTCCGAACTCATATCTGTAATGCGAAAGAGCCGAGCAGTGGAGGATTCTGCGCTCGCCTCTGCTATCGATGTGTTGAATATATCGGATGAATCATGGAAGCGGAGTTTTTTAGGGAAATAGCCCCAAAAGTTATCATTTTATTCAAAGAATACACTAAATCAAATAGTATCATGAACACAAACAGGATGGAAGAGTAACTTTTGCCTTGATTTATCATGTGCAGGTGTTAAATTCCGCCATCTGTTATGTTACGTAGGTATCTCTTGTACTGAGTAACCTTTGAATAAAAGCGAGTCATGCAACCAATAGAGTCAATCAGAACACTCAGGGCGCTCCACATAATCAGGCCTCTGTCAAGAACTTTGCTGCTCCAGGCCCAGATGGGCTGAACACTTATTGGTGGAAAAAACTACCAAGCACCCACCGCCATCTGGACAGAGTTTTCAACTCGTGGCTCGATGGAGAGCAGCCGATTCCGGATTGGTTTGTCGAGGGGCGGACCGTTCTTATCCCCTAAATCGGAGATTCGTCGAGTCCTAAGAACAGACCGATAACATGCTTGAATTCGTGTTATAAGTTGTTTACCAGCATCATACATATGAATACTCACCGCAGTTAACCGAGTGTTCGAGCGGATATATGAACAGAAAGGGTCGAAGAGAGGAGTCACTAGATGTACAGAAAACCTGCTCATCGATAGATGTGTAACGCACGATTCGATACAATGTAGGCGTAACCTCCCTATGACCTGGATCGATTACCGTATGGCATTTGATACAATATCGCATGAGCTCATCTTGCATTTGCTCAGATGCCTTGCGGTACAATTCTGGCGAACTCGCTTCACCATAACATCTGGTCAAACCAGAGTCCAAACAGGTTGGGTCACTTCCAGAAGGGGTATATTACAGGGCAATTCCCTTAGTCCTCTTCTCTTCTGCATCTCACTATTGCCATTATCTGTTGCGTTCAGAAATACTCAAGGGTATACCTATTGCACTCCCGGAAATCGGAGGCACAAGGTCATCCATTTGTTTTATATGGATGATCTTAAACTTAATGCCTCTGGAGAGAAGGATCTCCATCAGTCATTGGGGATGGTGGAAGCGTACACGCATGGAATTCGGGATAGACAAATGTGCAATGGTCCATCTCAAAAGAAGACGATGCAGGAACTACAGAGAGGATATGAAGTTCGTAGATGGAAGCATCCTACACCATTTGGATGACGGAGAGGCGTATACTTACCTCGGGGTGGAACAACGCCTCCCACAGGAGGTAACAGCAGTGAAGAACTCTCTTCGCGGCAAGTATCAGCACAAACTCCGACAGATCTGGTCATCGGAACCGTCGGGGAAGAACAAAGTTGCTGTAACAAATATGCGTGCCGTTTCAAGATTACTCTACTCGTTTAAAGTAGTGAAGTGGACTCGGGAGGAACTGTATCAACTCAACGTGAAGACCCAAAAACTAATGCATCTCTATAGGAATTTGCATCCCAAATCATCCGTTCCACGGTTGTATTCCCCCCGACAACAGGGAGGTCGTGGACTTTTGAATTTGGAGTATCTACATGACAGAATGGTACTGGATATGACCTGTAAAGTCGTCGGGAGTTCGGATCCCCTTCTCTGCATGGTCGGTGACCATGAGAGAGCAGAAATTGAAGCATGTCTCTTTAGGGCAGCTGCTCGAGCAGCTAATGAACTCGGTTCAGTTTTCGACACTGAACGAGGTGACCACATAACTCTGTCACCGAGTTGGAACCCGTTCAGCAGAAAGTTCAGATAAAAGCCGCAGATATCACCTCACTTCTGCAGAAAAACAAGGATAAGCCAATGCATGGGGGTTTCTTCAATAACATTGAAGATCATGGCTCACGTTCGCTTTCCTCAGGTCGATTGAGCTGAAGTCGGAAACTGAGGGGTTCATCATGGAACAACATGGAACATCAGGGAATAGAGCTGAAAGAGTATGAAAAAAACTAGTAACTAGGTTAAACGGGTAAGTTGGCTGTGGCGGAACACGCAGTCAGTTAAAAAAACCACAGGAGAAAAAAAAAACACGGGATTCATTGGCCCCAACCAGGAATACCATAGCCAACTATCAAGGAAGATAGTAGAGATCCACAAACATATGGATAATTTCCAAAGAATGAAAGAAGCTATGAGCCTCAATTGAATATGGAATCCCATTCTGAGAAATTCAAAATAGCATACAGCATAAGGGCAGATGGAGACGGGTCGACTAATTTAGGTACAGGTATAAGTACACCGGACTACCTGAGTCAACATAATAATGGTTCACGCAATTTATCTGATCCAGGTATATGTATTATCACACCTAACTACCTGAGACAACATAAATATGCTTTACTCAACCGTAATATCCAGTTATCGGAGATGATCTCAGAATGTGTAAACCTCTGAAGAAGCTAGCCACTTGCGCGAGTGAAACGTCGGAAAGAAATTCCAATAACTGACGGCCTCCAACTCTGAAAAATAGTGACACTGAAAACCTCAGCCGCGTAATGTACTGTTTGGAAATTTTGGTGTAGTGATGAATATTACGTGTTTCAATCACGAAGTGATCATTGATATAGGACGATAATAAGAAGGAAAATTAAATTCAATTTCAATCAACCCCTTGAAGATAATCACCTGGTGACCGAAAAAGGTGTCGAAGTATTAAAATTCACCATTTCATCATCATTATTCAATTCATTTGCTTTTACCAAAAATCAGTGAACCATAGATTTCATCTGGTATTTCAGGTGGATGATTTAAGTGATCACTTAGTTGGATTGTAGACTCATTATTGGAGAGTATGAACTGCTTGAGAATTATAGATTATTCAACATCGTTTCTTGAGGAAGCTATTGTTCAGGAAAGCACTTGCTGCGGTTTTTGTAGATCTTACAATTGAATGCAACAAATATTGCATTCATCATCAAATATTGGCCAGTTGTATCCAACACTATCAACTACATTTCGTCCTGGATTACAAATGAGTAAATTACCTACACAAAAATTTGGTCACAATATTTCTTACTGACTCAGGTAATTTGTTCAATAACCTCGGCCCAATACAGCTAGGCGAATAAATTGTAATATTCAATCTGACAAAAGGTATACGCAAGTACACGTAAGTGGTTGTTGATGTTATGTGTGTAATAATTCTTCGGGATTCCTTTTCTATTCCCATAGACAAATAAACATATCTCAAAAATAAATCATCCAATCAGAGTTGAAATGATCAATCTTTTGAAGAGATCTCTGCAAGAGTGTTGTTTTGATTTTCCTGCTGAGCACCTTAAGATTTTCATGTGAGCAATGAATGTGTTCCTAGAATGTACAGAGTTGCCCCAGAAGTGAATCCCATAGCTCAAACGAGATTCCACCTGTGCATACTAGAAGTTCATTATCAGTGAATCTTTTAAAAAAATCTGTTTTCCGTTAATCAGCTGTCGCCCCCATACGAACGACAACTCTCAGAAATTGAGAAACTTGTGCGAGCTAAGAACTAACGAGGTCTTACCTTTTAACGTTTGATCATTTAACACGGTTGTAGAATCCTCCCAGCTTCAACCAGATGAATTCTCTCGAGAAAAATATCTGGTCGAGGCAGAAATCGAACCCACGGTCTTCTGATCGTGAGTCGGACGCACTACCACCGCGGCCAATTCCACAAGTTAATGAGTTAGAATAGTTTTCAAATTATAGGTGAAGTAATACAATGAATTGAGGTTAGATACTAATGATTTGCAATGTGTTTCAAACTTGAGATTTTTGACTTGTTCAATACCTAGGAATTTCACAGTATCACTGGTTACAATTTCTTGACTAGATAGTTCAATTTTGAAGTCTTCACTGTGTTGTTCACAATAGTTGTTTTGTCTGGATTGAATGATATTTTATTTGACCAAAATCACTACACCAAAAAAATTACCCTTCTCGGATTACTTCCAACTAGACCCTGTAAATCCATTCCACTTCTGACCCTGAATATCGAATTCTTTCCTTTCACAGGCCACTGTACTTTCCCTATCGCTTTGTCAATATTTCTCAGTAGTTTCCTTTGGTGGTTCAATCCAAAATCGGAATCTCTCATGCATAGCTCCGCAACCCGAATCCATTTTTCCATTTATCTGCAGCCGCAGAAATATGTGCGGAGCTCCGGAGTACTTTATACTTCTATTCCAACTCCGGGGAGTGCTTTGCAGTGTATGTTGAACCGCCTCCGGGCGAAATCGATGTGGGGAACCTAATGCCGCTAAGCCAGACTGCAGTTTGATGTCTTTAATATGGACCAAAACCGTCTAATAATGAAGTTGCACGAAGCGTTCCGGAAAATGTGAGCCGCAAACTTGCCGGAGTTTATATCATCGTTTCATGTCATATCGAAGGCAGGCACTCAGGGCTTTTTGTGCAAGCTTTGTGGAGTTGTTCAAAAATTTATGCTCGAATAATCATCACTTTTGTGCGACAGCTGAGTGTCTCTTTACATACGGAGGGTATTCTCAAGAACGCTGTTTAACTGTTTTTTCCTTTGGAAAGGGGTGGATTCGGTAGAAAAGAAAAGTGGATATTTCGCTTTTTCACAAACTCACCAACTTATCCTCCAAATGCCAAATAGATGGAAATCAATGTGACCCATTGGTATAGTTTTTGCTNAGACCAAATTCATTTTTTATTGAAAGATAGAGGTACTTATAGTTTCGACAATAAATTATAATACAAAAAATACCAAAATAGGCACCAGTAGGTATAAAAAGCTTCTATATGTGACATCCAATTTCTGACTTCAACATGTAAATATTTGTTGAATTCCAAAACGTCTTTGCTTTCTGTAATCACTTCAGAAATGTTTTTATGTTATTCATTGGAAACAAATTGAATATACCCAACTCAGCTTGAAATTATTTGATAGATTTCCTTCAGGAATGTAAGAAATTGGTCGAATTATTACCAAACTCACTAGAGATAAAATACTAATTTCCAGAAATGTGAAAACAGTGAATGCTGTTATTTAAATAGCGAATCATATACCTTCAAGTATGTTTGTATGATCATGAGTTACATTTTTTTAATGAAACATTTTATATTTCTCATTGATCCTCTAATAATACTCACACGACACTTTGAATTCCTATAATGGTTCCAAATTTATTATTTTGAAAGGCAATTTTTCTGTATAGACTTCTGTCCATATAAATACTGAACTACACAAAAAACAAAACATTTGGAACAAATACTTTCATATAGGTAAACCCTGAATTATACTAAAAACACTTTTTTCTATTTCGTTTGTATTCCAAACATTCGTGATGGAATGGGATCAGATATCAGTCGCAGGATTCCTACACAATATATTTGATGGAAAATGTAAAATTCCACTTACTTAAAACATTGTCATTCTCACTGGTAGACACGCGCCGTAGACACTTGTCTTATTGGCTCTCTCTATCTGTCTATCGGCAAACTCTAATGCCACACACGGTCGAAAGCTTCAGATATATCAAGCGCATCAACTCTTGACTCTCCATGTTTCTCGATTGCGATATTCCAAATATGGGTGGCATACGATAGAACGTCGCCATGTATTTGAAGGACCTATAGTGAAAATTGCTAAACCTACGTCGCATATTGCGAGTATACTCCGCAAATCGTCTTCCCGTTACAAAAACCCACCCTCAAGCTCCAACATCGCTGAGGGCCTATTGCCACTCCTTAACAGTACCACGTTTCATTCGCTAAATGAGCCTGAATAATCGGCATACTGTAGGGGAATATAAACACGATTACTCCAATAAATCGTGACGAGGCAGTGACAACAGTAAACACGCATTGTTACTCCTGAATATTCAGTCTCAAACGCGGAGGCGACCTTTTCATTGGAAAAAATACTGGATTCAATTTGCCTTCTGGCAGCCGTTAATGAAATGTTTTGATGCGAATGTAGAATTGTATTCGAAATATGAGTAGCTACTTTTCAAGTAGGATGTTTTTCATGATACGTCTCGTTCTCACCTTGTTTGATATTTTCGTTATCTCTTGTTCGTCAGCTGTATTTATAAAGTGACTGAAAGTGAACCAAACAGACTTTCCCAACTTTCTACTGACTCTCAAGATCACTCAAATCAAATCAAATCAGTTTATTTCCAGAGACTCTACAGCATGGAAAAAGTCAATTAAACTAAAATATAGAAATTCACAATACAAATAATTATATAGATATACACACATAAAAGAGTAAAGATATGAAAATATCAAACATAAGTATGAAAAAACATCCAACTGAAAAATATGACAATTGAAAATAGTACAGTCTGAACAGTTGCAATCAAGTTATTAATATTTCCAAATCAGCCTGGAA
>NW_019291122.1:62759-121140 GCF_000500325.1 Leptinotarsa decemlineata | reverse complement strand
TACACCGATGCAATCTTTTACAAAAAAGGACGGTATCTTATCAGGACCAGAAGTGAACTTATTTTTTAGTTTACGTGCCGCAATCAAGATTTCCTGTTCGCTGATGTTTTCAAAGTTTATATTATTTTGAAAACAATTTGAATTTGATAACCATGAATGCAAAGTATTTTCATCAACTGCAGTGAGTGAATAAGTACTGTGAAAGAAATTTACAGAACTATTTACAATTTCATCTGGAGAATCAATAGTGGAGCCATCATATTTCATCCTACCTGTAATTCATCATGAAACATTGTCAATCATCTTCAAATAAATATGGAGTGATAGCGCAGACAAAGTTATATTTGTCAATTATTATACCTAGGTATATTATGTTCATTATCATTCATTGTAAAATAATGTCAATCACTATCAGAATTATCATTCACCTAAAATATTTGGATCAGGTTTTGAATGGACTGAAATTCAACTGTGGCGGGAATTGAACTCGAACTGATAATCATACATTTTTAAAAGGTAACAACCACATTTCAATTTTCCGTGGTACGGTCAGCGAACGGTTATCGATGAAGACTTGAACCGAAACGAGATCATTACCCACAGTAGGGTGAAACCAATATCCGCATTATTAGCTGATATTTTGTTCCACGCGCAGTCATTGAACTTGTTATTGGTTCACAGATCAGCGATTTCAGTGGAAATTGCACTTTTTCCATTCAATTTCCACAGTTTCCATAATTTGTAATTTTTGTCAATTTTCTGTGCCAATTTCCATTCAGTCGTCAAACGGTCAGTTAGGAGAGTAGCGATTGAATCGAAAAGTAAACCAATTATTTTAATGTGTGGAAGACCATTTATAGCATATACTACATGGCTAGTCTCAATGCAAAATATTTACTGTTTTTTGGAAGTAGCTACTTCCAAATTTTGAAAAAATTCATATAATATTTTATAAAGATGGTTAACTATGAATGTTGCAAAACAAAGTGTTTCCCATCCAACTACTTTATTTGCAAAAAATGTTTTAAAGTATTTCATAAGAGCTGCGTAATGAAAAGGAAAAATGACTACAATTTTTTGAGAGATTTCTTAATTATTTGTGGCGACTGCGGGGACAGTGATCCGGAAACTAGTTACAATGAAGAAAAAAGCTCATTGGAGCAAACTGTGAATGATTTAACCAAAAATACAGTAATGTTGAATAGTCACATTGAAAAACTCAATGAAAAAAATAAGCTTTTTGCTGATGAAGCTGTGCAGAGAGGAGCCGAACTGAATGATCTAATTGAAACACAGCAGAAGTGCATCATTGAACTTCAAAACCGACTAAATGATATAGAAAATAAGACATTACACACTGTACATACACAAACGAGAATGAATGCAATGACAGAATCAGTTCAAACAGCTGAAGAAGAGAAACATCCCAAAGTAAACGCTGCAGTTCAAACCACCAATGTACTGAAATACCTAGAAGGTTCTTTGCTGGAAAATAATGTAGATGCATTAATTCATAAAGATTGCGGTACGCAGACGAGCACATACAGAAATGATGTGCATTTGCACATCATTATTTGCTGTTATTTAACAGCATTCATTAATACTCGTGATCAGGAGGAAATGCCAGTAAAAGCAAATACTGAAGCAGGAGTTGAATATGTGGATGAAGAATCAACTCACAAGGATTTGGGTAATGCCAACTCATTTGAGGATATTTCAAGAGTCCCTTCCGCGAATTCAATTAATGAAAGTAACTTGGAAATGTCTAGTAACACTAAGAAAATATTAGTCATAGGGGATCAATATGCAACAAATTTTTCTTTTGCTTTGAGAAAAAAACGCAGAATGTTAATTACCAAATAAAAGAAATTCTGAAACCAGAAATGGAACTTCCATATATCACAAGTGAAATTTTTAACGTTACACTGTATTACGGATCTGAAGATTACGTAATAATTTTGTTTAGCACTAATGATATCAGTAACAACAGACTTCTATACCTTGCAATGAAGCAAATATTACCCATTAGTAGATTCACAAATCTGTTACTTGTTTCAGAAAGACATAACCTTTTAGATTATGAGAAACCGGAAATTTTGCATCGATATGTGACAATGGCTGAAACATGGATTCATCACTTCACTCCGGAATCGAAACGACCGTCATCTGAATAGACAGCAACTGGAGAGCAATTTTTCTTTATGGATAAGAATTTTAGCAAAGCTTCGCTAGCCCATGCTTCGAAACAAATTCAGCGGAAACAGCATTCATTTTGTTAACACCCAGTACAAAAACATTTCGGCTTTATACTCCCCCGAGTCACATATCTCCATGTTCTCTGTTTTCCCACATTTCTATCAATATTTTACGGTTTTTGCATTTCGATACTATACCCAACGTCATCCAATGGCTAGTCTCTGGAGAGATATAGACTTACAGGGCTATGTTGATCCCAAATTACATTTTCGTATGGTTCGCTACGGAGCTTCCTATCACTTCATATCAAAGAGACTTCCTTTTCTCATATCTGAATTCATTTTTCTGTCATGAATTCCAACTATATCATTATGCTAAGTACATCAAGATATTGATGAATACCTTTGTCTTGGAGATTACGACAGATAAAGACATTATAATTTTTCAATATTTCTTAGGAGGTCTTTGATTTTTGAATATACTTCACCAATTCTGACAATGTATTGTGTTGAAGCTTTTTTATGCCTAATGTTTCGTCTACTACTGCGATAGACATTATCAAATGCGATATTGTAACGATCGCAGTGCCTGAATTTGTGCTGAAGTTGTTGTTTCCGTTGTTCCCAACACAGAAACTATAATTTGCTTCCAGCTTTCAAATCTCCCGCCACGACGTTCTGAAATGCAGAAGCGTGCCCTATTTTAGCTGGCGAGCTGGGTGACAGTTTGAGGACACTACATGTCAATTTGGTACACTCTGATTGGTTCACCGCCTAGCTAGCTGGATGACAGGACACCACGTGACAATTTGATGCACTTTGGTGACTGAGTGGTCTATCTGCCTTGTATGGCGAGCTGAGAGGCAACCTGACTGGTGTGATGACGTTACTGTTTGCCTGATTCGGTGTAACTTGTGTTAACCCGAGTATTGCTGAAGATTCTCTGGGGTTCTAAGCTCACTTCAGACTTCGTCTGATAGTTTTTGTTGGCCTAAATACTGGTTCCACGTCGTGTTTCTCTAAAGCACTACCAATCCAGTCTGCAGCATTTTTAACATAGTGGAGTAAAGCTTTTCCATTGACTAGCCTCTCTAGGGTTACTTGGACGTTCTCTCTCCTAGGTTGCATAGCCCGCTTGAATTTTCTTTTGCGGTAACCATTTTCTTTGAAGACATTTTTCAGGTGATTCGGTTCTTCAGGAGTACTCTTGAGTTCACAAATACGTCGTGCTCTCTCAACCAATGTTTTGATTACTCCTCTGTTTTTTTCGTGGCTCTTTGTGGTGCTCTCCTTGTGTATACGATGGTAACAAACAAGGTTACGATACGGTTAATTAATCAAGTATTACCAGCACATTATCAACTCATTTCCAGTGGGTTGGTGTTTCTTGAAACAAAACCAGTGGTACCGCAATAGGCAGTCCATTGAGTCTGGCGGTGGTAGACTTCGAACAACGAACTAAGAGCATGCGGCCCTGAAACCATATTGCTCGCTGTGATGACATGTCGAATTCCTTTTATATCTAACTCTTTTCAGCCCAAATATCCAATTGACAAAGAAACGAGAAACCCAAGGGACTCTGGCCTTCTTGCATGTTCGTGTGAAAGACGTGAAGATGGCACATTGAACCACAGAGTGTACAGGAAACCAATACACACAAATAGATAACTGAATAGAAACTAATCACCAACCACAACATGAGAGAGGTGTATTCAAAACATTGGTTGAGAGAGCACGATGTATTCGTGAACCTGATAGTCTTCCTGACGGAGTAATTCACCTTAAAGATGCCTTCAAAGGAAATGGGTACGGCAAAAGTGAATTCTAGCGGGCCATACGACCCAGGAGAGAGAATGCCAAAGTGATCTAGCTAGGCAAGTCAAAGGAAAACCTATTTCTCCCTATGTTGAGAATTCTGAGAGCAGGATTGAAGGAATTCAGTCTGTGACATTTTTAACATGTGTAACACGAAGTGAAACCAATATTTAGGCTAACAAAACCTATCCTATGAAGTTTAAAGTCGGCTAAGGATCCCAAAGAACCCTCAGCAATACCCTGGGTATACCAGATTTCTTGTAACTGGGGGTCGGTCTACATCGGAACAACGAAAAAAAAAAAATGGATTTGGTACAGTTATCTCCGATAGAGATAATTCACATCTTTTGAACAGTTTCACTCGTGAAGAGTAGTAGATTCGTACCGATCCGAAGTCCTCCCCCACCATTTGACCTTGAAACGAGCTTGGACCACGTCACATGACCGTGACGAGGTAACCTTCAGATGATTTTGGCCTTGTATGACCTTGAACAGTGTCTCATGTCCTTGAATCACCATGCCAAAGGTCATTCAAGGTCACGTTTTCCATTCAACTTCGCACATCATTAAGGGCATTGAAGGTCAAACCTCTGACTCAACTTTGAATATTTTCCTCAATTGTTTGTCGCATCTGTTCCTCCACCATACTCACCTCATATAAGAGAGGAATCACCAGATAGATATACTGTACCGAATTTTCAATCTATAGGCAGAATCATGATGTATCGTTTTAGCGGGATAGGAGTTTTACTCGGGAAGATGACTTACGTCGTCATTAGGCACAGCCTTGTAGTCCTAATAATGCCATCGCAGGTTCTTCAGCTGAAGACCCAAGTTGGAGCTTTTTCCTCCCGCTACGTGTCAGCAATTGTGTAAAATGTACGCAATAATTACAGATGAAAACCAGATGCATATTATGTAACATAACAGGTGGTCAAAATCATATAAATCATGTCATTATCTTCATTTGATGACTGTCCCTCATTATCGAAAGTGATATTTACCTCTATCATTTTATAGCAGTACATCAGTAACCACGTATCTAGCAGAGGTTTTGTTTCTCTCAATTTCCATATATTTCATGCTCAACCCAGTCTGTCTGTATTCCGAATATGGTTAGAAATATATCTCCAGGCGACTGACTAACTAGAAAACAATCAAGAAACACATTGTTTTCCAGAAGTCTTTGTTTTTGACTTTCACCGACACAATCGTCACAGTGAAAAGAGAATGACTCATTTGCCAGAAGAGAATTTATCAAAGAATCGTTTGCGAATGTTTCACGCTAACGGAAATTGTAGTGTTTGTGGGAAAAGAGATCAAAGGACATTTACATCTGTATGTGGTGTGAAGTATGTGGCGCTTTTGATGGTTTTGAATGAAGTAAATTATTGTTTTGGTTTCGCACTTTCGCATCATAAATATTGTGAATAATAACATTCGAAACCTCGTGAAGTAATTCGGTCTGAAACTTTCTATGTTTTTACCACTTTCATTTATAACTAACGTTACTGCAGGACATTTTTAAACTAATATAACACCATTGAAGGTAATAACAGAGATACAAAACTCAATTGAATCCAGAAGTAAGTCAGAAAACAGATTAAACAATCAGAAATCAAGAAATGGGTAACTCTTACGTATTTTGGTTTTCTTCAGACGTAGCAGATCACCTTGTAATATAATACAAAGGCCAAGGCGTGAGCGCATTTGCGGCGCCTAGGCCAAAAGAAGAAAGAGAACGAATGAGACAGTAGTGGCAGCAACAAAAGTGCACCCTGCTCCTTCCCCACTCCACCTCCAACAGCAAGGGCAGCAGCGGCAAACACCAAGAGCTTGAATAAAGACAAGGAACCGGCTGCCCCTGCAGTAGTGTGCATACAAGAGCCGTGGGGGAGAGAACCTGCATGGGAGGGATGGAGTAAGTACGATGGAGGGGAACGGTCCAAGGTACGTACCTGGGTTCCCTCCTTCGTTGACAGCCAAGCCCTAAGGAATGAAAGGACTATGAATGGGGTTGGGATAATAGTAGTAGGAAATGTAAGGAATAGTGTGGGGATGATGAATGTCTATGACGAACCGGGTGGAAGGAGAAACGCGAGGTTGGATGAAATACGCAGACTTTTTGATGAATGGGAAGGAAAAAGATTTTGGTTGGAGATATGAATGCCAAGAATGTTGCCTGAGGAGGCAACATCACGGATGATAGGGGAGAGGACATTTTGGGTTGGGTAACCGAAAGAGGTTACCAAATCGAGAATGACTGTGAGAGTCCGGCATCTTTCTCCACTAACCGAGGGGAGAGCTGGGTCGACTTGACCATTGGTGGTAGTGTGCAGGTTGATGACTGGAAAGTGTGTATGGAGGAAACCTTGAGTGACCACCGCATGATTGAGTTCTATCTGATGGGGCTACTGAAGATGAGGAAAGTCATGGTGATGAACGTCAGAGGAGCCAACTGGAATGAGATTGAGCCACACGTATCGATCTACATACCAGGGAGGCTAGGCATGACTGAGGAGGTCGAAAAGGAGGCTGAGAAGCTTCAGGAGAGACTGAGGGAAGCTAGCATGAGGTATATACCTAAGAAAGAAAAGATGATCGACTCGGAGAAAGAATGGTGGAATGAGGAGTTGGAAAACTCACGTAGAAATGTAAGAAGACTGAGAAGAGAGGCACAAGGCACGAGGGACGAGGAAGTAAGGAGACGAAGGATGAATGAATATAGGAGTGGAAGAAATAGGTATAAAAGAATGGTAGGGTATGCTAGAATTGAGTAGCTGAAGGAGAGAGTAGAGAGGTCTCCCTGGCAGTTCTCACTCACCCTGTATACTCTGAATAGACTTCCAGCCACCGTTCTCCAACAAGCAAACTGCAACTGCACGGGATCCAGTATCGACCAGCAACTTTGATGAATCCGCAAACTTTGGCCTGCTCAGAGAATTAACAAAGGGCGGCCATAAATCAGAGATCAGCGGGAAAACTGAACTTCTCCGCTCGTAATAGAGAATACGATCGGCCCCGTATACAATGACCGATGGCGCGAGAGGCCAACTCCGAATAAATTAATCCGTTTTCGGTGTCAAGCAAACTGTTCCATGCCATAGACCGGCGCTAACAATCATCCTCCACAATAGCCGGAATTATCCGGGGCGGGTCCTTTTATCAATTGTCGATGATTTACCGCGACGGGGTGAGTTTTCTAACAAGTTTCGAACCGCCAGCGAGAGAGAGAGAAACACAAATATAGGTTTGGTTTTTGGTAGTTCACATAACACAGTGGACAATGCTTTGCATCACTATCATATTCAGCAACATGATAATGAGATGCAACAGCATAAGATACAATGGATATGTAATGCAACTGGGTGTACCACGGGGATCAATTTTGGGACCGCTTCTGGTTGTTATTTAGGTGAATGATTCACCTATGACAATGTCTGCTGATGATTTGACTATGACAATTTCAGGCGATAACCTGAAAAAATTATTTGAAAAAAAATGGATCGCACAGTTCTTGAAGTCTTCTAAGAATACCGGATCACAAAACTAACGCACTGTGTAGATTCACCAAAATATAACTCGATTACTCTGTTCAAAAAGTAATCAGAAGAAATGAAAAACATTCATGATTCTGTGACATTTGGAAATACAGTTAAAACATGTTATCACTCTCCGCAGAAATATATTCTTCGCACTCGTGTTAGTGTTGGATACAATTTTTCAAACATTTTTGGAATACTTACTCGTGAGGAACGTTCACAAAGACCGTAATCTTATTTTTTTTAATTTATTCATTTATTTCATAGCTCAAATCAATTTTGACTTGCTGCATGTACATACTACGTGGGCTGAAAAGTTTCGGAAAAGTTAGGAGGGCCTCAGTATTTTGGAATGTGCATGGTGTAGTATCCATCGACTATTTCGAGAAGAGAAATACCACCAATAGTGAATATCATATATCGTTATCGGAGCGTTTGAAAGCAGCAATTACAAATTAAAGAACCGCATATGAAAAAAAAATTCATCAAGACAACCCATTGTGTCACAAGTCAATCGAAACAATGGCAAAATCACATGAATTCAACTCCAAATTGCCCCCACATCCACCGTATTTGCCAGATTTGGCTCCCAGTGACTACTGGCTGTTCATAGACCGTAAGAAATTTCGCTCGAATGAAGAGGTCATTGCTGAAACTCAGGCCTATCCTAGGGCAAAAGATAAATAGTTCAAAAAAGCGTTTTCTCCCTTAGTTCACAAACAAACGGTTGAACTTTTGCAAACCTTCTAGACCTACCTACTCATTACATGTTTCTAGACAACATACAGAATTGTGCATAATGTCAAGCTCAAAAAACTGGTTTACAAGGTGAATTTTTGAAGGTATGACTTTCCTTGTCGAATAAAGGCATTACCAGATTCGAAATTTATGGAGGAACACATGAAATGGAAATGGAACACTGTAAATGAAGCTAGTAGAGGACACAAAACGAGGCCAATCAGTCAGTTTTGATATACAAGAACTCTACACCAATATTCCTGTCGGAGAAGTACTTCAATTCATACAGAGGAAGCTATCCAATGATAAGGATCTGACATATTGAACGGGATTACCAACAGGAGCCATTGTAAAATTACTGTAACACTTAGGAAAGTCTTAACAAGAAACCAGGCCACATCAGAAAAGATTGTCAGCAGAATGGTTAACCCCAAAAGATTACAAGATCCCCACAAGGACATCTCAAGCAGTTCTATCCTTCCCTTGCGTCAGAAGATTATTTGCTGTGGCCTCATAAAAACAGACCACAAAATACAGACCGCAAGCAACCCATTTACCTAAAAATGCCTCCAAAGGGGATGAACACAATGAAGTAGAGATGTGACCCAAAAGGAAGAATATTAAATCAACTCCATCTAGGCACGTTATTAGAAAAAATATCCATATCTGTAAATCTAAACCAGATTGGAAGAGTTCTTATAAAACACAACGTGAATCTAATAAGCAGGCCAACAAAATCTATCAGAGAGAGTTCAAGATTAGCCAAGGACATCAGTGAGCTTGATACACTAGATATATTGTAATATCTAGCAAAAGCTATGTATGTTAATATACATTCTAGTTTCTGAAGAGACAGATTACTTTGATTCAGATTTTTTCAAACGCCGGTTCTATGTCTCGTACAATGTAACATCATGGCAAGACCTGGCTTTTGGAAAGTTAGAGAAATCAGTGGGTTTGGGGAGCTCTTTGCATGAGGCAGCGGTCTCAGAGTGATGCGAAAAATTTTTTGGAAATGAGCCTGCCTAAACTTTGAGAAGGTTTCAAAAGACTTGGAGCTTGAAGGACTCTTTCGACGGTCGGTCAAAAACGGTATTTTGTTTTGAGAGATAGTTTTGCATGGATGAAACTTTGAAACAAAATTAAATAATTTGAAAAACAGGAGGTTAGAGCGCGATTTTGTATAGTCTTTAATTCTGACGTAGGAATGAAGAAACGTGTACGGTTCGAGCGGAAATCGAGCAGCGTAGTGCGAAAATTTAAATGAAAGACGAGCAGGAAATAGGCGGCGGTGAGTTAAATGTATATTATTTTGGGAAGGAGTTAGCCATAATAAATCTGTATACAGAGTCGAAATAATCACGTCATAAGTATTTAGACGTCAGAAATCACCGGCCAAGCTAGAGTATTTCGTCACTCTCATATATCATAGTAATTTCCGGCGAAGGCACTAATTTTGAGTTTTTGGAAGGAAAAATCTGCGAATTCTCAGGATTTTTCTCTCTGCAACTGAATTCGTCCTATACGTCCTTCTTCGAAATTGCCTCGATATTCAAAATTTGATGTTGCGGGTCGGTCTATATTGGAGCCACGAAAGTAGGTATGAGTACCCTGCTCTGGTAATAAAATAGAGAACACTCACATTATACCCTTCAGAGAAACAACACAAATAAAAAATAAAACTTGAATAACCAACGGTATGTAGAGTGGCAACAGAGATATACAAAAATCCTGATTGAAAGGAAAACGGTATTAACATGAAAGGAATTTGGCTACCTTGATCGCACATGAACACAAGTAAAGTTATTCATTTCAACTAATAGAAATCAAGCCACACCCACTACCAATGGAATAAAACCAGAATAAAAGTCCAATAATGGAATATCTGCTATGAGTACGATTATATAAAACACTTCGTCCGTGCCTCATCGCTTTTTATAATGTCTACCGCAGTCGTAGACTAAATATCAGGCAAACAATCTGGAAACCGCATTGAAAGGCGGCTCAAGGTGTTAGAGCATTGAAAATGTCTGAGAATGTAATGGTTATCAGCTTTCTCTATATTATATTTTCGATTCATCTGATGATAAAGTAACTGCTCTGTAATTTTTTGGGGAATTGTTTAACTTCCTTCATATTGATTTTACTACACAGACCGATTTTTGGTTGATTACATACAGGGTCTTTCACGACGAGTGTTCGTTAAAAATATACAGAGAACGATTCAAAATAAAAACTCGAAATTTTGTGGAAGTGGATTTTACAAAATGACCTTCTCAACTGAAATATTTTCATCTTCCGATCTCTTTCCGTTGTACCGGAAGTTAAGGGCAACTTCCTTATTTCAAATAGAAACCTCTGAATTTTCTTACATTTTTGAATTTCTCAGCACATTTCATGTTCACTTTGTATGACAATGCCTATACCTAAATTTGTTAGTTTTCGAGATATTAATTTTTTTCTGGAAAATTTGACAGTTACAGCATCACTCTGAAAAAATCATAACTCATAAACAGTGAAACTTAAAATTGTAAAATTCCACAGAATCACACCATAAGCATCAAATCATGAACAGGTCCATCGAATTTTGAAAAATCATCTACAGGGTGGTCGAAATTTCCACCTAAATAATTTGACAGTTACAGCATCACTCTGAAAAAATCATAACTCATAAACAGTGAAACTTAAAATTGTAAAATTTCACAGAATCACACCATAAGCATCAAATCATGAACAGGTCCATCGAATTTTGAAAAATCATCTACAGGGTGGTCGAAATTTCCACCTAAAACATTACAGCGAGAAAACTGATGAAATACGATTTATTCAAATGGAAGCCATACACTATTATATTATTTTTGGACACTACGAAAAAAAGATATCAAATTCATGAAGAATGTCCTATACCTAAAATACACCCCCGGCAAGATATATTCGATTTTTTTAATTTTCAATGCAACCCAATATCCTGCTGCTCTTCTTCCCATTTCTAATACATTTTCCGAACTATGCAGGATCTCGAAGGATATTTTTCCATCATCTTCCTGAATTAATCCCTTTATAAAATCTTGTATTCATTTGTTAACAATGTTACTTTTATACTGGATAGATTTTCAACCCACCCGTCGTTGAAATCTGGGTAACTTTCCAGGATGTAAAAATCCGAACAAGATGACAAAACGGGCACGCCTACTATGCACTCTCATTTGTTATTGATCGCTGATGACGGCGTGTGGATGCTAAGCGAGATTTGATATAGTTACATCACCGGCTGGATATTCTGCCAGACTGTCTGTCGTCTGCCAGCGGATTGCATCCAGATTGGATGAATATTCAATCCCACGAAAATGATTGGACGAAATTACTTTGAAAAAGTGTATTAGATGTTTCTTTGATGTAAGTTCGCGTATATTGACTGAATTTAGAAGTTTTGCTTGTATTTTCCTGACATTTATTGAGGAGAATGAAGTTTTGGAGATACGTTTGGAATTTTTTCAGTGATACAATTGAGATTTGTCATGATTCATTTCACTTCTGAAGGATCTAAGTATTCTTGGGATACATACAGTCGACCAAAATTGTCAAAAAACAAACATTAATGACAAATGCAAGTGACATGGTTATTGGCCATGTTATAGTACATTCACCATATGCCACTGTCAACTATTCGAGTATTTTTGGGGCAACTAATTGAATTTTTTACACACAATTTGATGCAAATCCTTTAATTCATTTTCAATGATAGAGAAAATCGCCGAACACGCAAATTTTTTTTTAATTTTCATACGTCTCACCAACGAACTGAACATGCTAAACAGCTGAATTTGTGAAAATATATTCGATAAGATTCTACCAATAAAAAACTGGAATTACAAAGAGATAACATACAACAACAACCAAACAAATAAAAATTGAAATATTGATAAAAACTGAAAAAAATGAAAAATTAAAAATACATTATTAAGAAAAAAAGAAAACATTGAAATTAAAAGATTTCAAACCAAGTTATATCACAAAGTTTCGACTGTTAGTATCCACAATCGTCTTCGAGTGATGACTGGACTTATTCCGCCGAGATCTGATTATTTATAGGTCATTCGAGTGCTTTCACCTATCCCCTCTTCCCTCTTTTCGCTTCATTGGCGGGAGATGACCGTTTGGCGGGAGTTGGTCGTTTTACGCTTGATTAGAGGTTTCCATATGTTACGTATCTCTACGCTAGCTTGACTAAATGCGTTGTTGGACAACATATACGCGGCGTCTTTGAATTTTCTCCTAAATCAGTGTTCCTCTTTGTTGATGATTTCAGCTTGAGCCCACTTGATGTTGTGTTGATGAGTCCAAACATGCTCTGCTATTCCAGATTTGCTGGTTTCTCCTCGCTGTATGTTTCTTGTGCTCATCAATGCGAACTTTTAATGGCTTCTTAGTTTCACCGATGTATGATTCTCCGCACTCGCAGGGTATCCGGTCAATGCAATTCTTGGAATTGCAGTCTGGTTTTCGTGAGGCTGCTATGGATAGTATTCCCAGATCTGAAGCAGGTCCTGTTGTTATACTTGGACCCAATCCGTCTTATCCTTTCCGATAATCCTGTGATGTAGGGAAGTACAAGTACTAGTTGTTGCGGCTTCTCTTCCTTGTGAAGTTTTTGCTGTCTTCTAGCTAAGGCCTGTTTTACCATCACTTTGGAATAATCATTCCGTTGGAGGTGATTTTTGATGATGCCTAGTCCCTTTTCGAGACCTTCTTTTGTATTACAGAGCCCAAGAGCGCGGTCCAGTAGAGTCTCTTAGTGAGTAAGTAAGTAAGTAGTCTTTATTGAATAGGAATAATCGTGATATTCACAATACAAAGTTATAATTCTACAATAAATGATTATTAGGTAAATACTATATCAAAACATATTACAATGAATGAATCCATGTATAAATTTATAACAAAATACATTATTAACAATAAACAAAGTAAGATTGAGATAATACAAATATCAAAACTATACAATAACTGACTCAATTCAGCTGAAAATCNAGAGGGGATAGGGGAAAGCACTCGAATGACTTATAAATAGTCAGATCTCGGAGGAATAAGTCCAGTTATCACCCTAAGACGACTGTTGATACTAACAATCGAAACGCTGTGACATAACTTGGTTTTAAATCTTTTAATTTTTATTTTTCCATTTTTTATCATTTGTTTGGTTGTTGTTGCATGTTATTTCTTTGTAATTTCAGTTTTTTGTTTAATAAAATTGTTATTTTCAATTAAACTTTTCTGATTTTGTCAGAGTTATCAAATGAATTTATATTATATTAGACAATGGAAGTCCAAACTGATAAAATTCACCCTATTTTTTGAACAGTGACGTATTGTACTGTTCCTCCTTGATGCACTCGACATTTCTTTTGATCTTCAATAAAATTGTATGACACAAGCATGTGGCACGCAATAATCCGCTTCTAGCAACATCATTCAACCAAACAGGTCAGAAGTGGAGTGAAAATATAGCGATCTGAAAAATGAAATGAAACCTCAGTCAAAGAATTTTTCCGGACCAATAAACGCAGCCCTCAACCGATGAAACGGAACTGAAATTGATATCCGGTATATCAACAAAAGTGCTGTCTACAAACAGCGGGTCATTAAACGTATTTGGGCTGTGGACGAATGCAAACAGACCACATGTCTGCCATTGTCCACTGAAACGGTTTGGATTTAATCAGAAAAACTGAACAGATGCTAATTTTCGTCGCCGCACCACGCGGTTTGAATGTGTCGTCTACACTGACCATATTTGAGGGCTCCTATGTTAACATTATACCGAGTGTGGTGAAAGTACGATCGATTCGAAATGAAAAAGACTTCTTACAAGCTCACAGTTTACTGCAATTTTCATGAAAGAAAGGTTTAGAAAACCATGACTTATGTTTAACCAAATGATAGTTCCACGATAAAAATATAGTAATCAAGGAAGAATTTATGCCAAGTATGATGTCTATGTTCATTCATATGTGCTTTGAATGTTCTTCCAGTTTGACCTACGTAAAACATTGGACATGAAGTAAACAAAAATTTATGAATCACTGATATGACATCCAACTCTCATATTTGTTATTTTCAATATGTTATTTTCATATGTTCAAGTCATTATTGGTTTTATACGCTATATTCACACCTTGATTTTTTCAGAAGTTTGAAATTTTCGTTTCAATTAAAAATAGTTTCCAGGATGGAAAAAAGTATTCAACGTATATCATTCACCTATTAACAGACTTGAAGACTTTCTTCTCTGAAGGTTTGAGACTCAACTTTTTGGAAACTTTGGAATTCATTGAACTGAATAATTCATAATTTTTTCATGTGTTCATACTGTTTTTACTGTTATGTTTTCACTGGTGAATCAAGTATTATATCGTAGGTACCTGAATTAAGAAAATGTGAAATTTCACTAACATATTCGTTTTTATCTATAGCAATAACAATTCGACTTTCGTCTGCATTCGTGAATATAACGTCATAATCATTAGCTCTGTGTTACATTGATTTCGATAACTCATTTCTCTCATTGAAATTGATTTGATCAATAGGTTCATATTTCCATATATTTACAGCTACATGTTCATTCGAATTTGGAATATCTCTCAGAGCCCGCTCTGGTTCGATACCTGGAAATATATATTGGCCAAACGGAGAGAATCGTTCACCAAAGAATGAAAAGACATAGAAGTAGTTTTTGGAATGTAAAGACAAAGTCCACATTTGCAAACAATCGTGTGACTTAGATGTAAGAGTTCAACTTGCCTCGACAATGGAGTATTACTTCCGAAAGAGAAATGGTAGAAAGTCAATCTTTTGGAGCGCTCAGACATCAACAGATTCGGGAATTCTGAAAATTACCTGAATGACCAAATAGAATTGAATCATTCTGCTCCTCTGAAGCTGTTTTATTAGGTGGAAATTAGTAATTTGATTATAACACGGTGAAATTTTCAATCAGTTTTTACCTAAACATAGGTTAAACTATCAGTCATCAAGTAAATTGAAAGTCATATGATTTAAATTGTTTTGCACAATCTGAACATGTCTATTTGATGTGTCGGTAATATTTTTGTTCATAAAATTTTCATTTAGTTTTCATCTAAACCCAAGTGAAATTATTATTATTTAGAGCACAAATTGGGTAGAATTCAGTTTGTGTCAAAAGTTTGAGGGAGCTATTGTACATATCCAGCAATAACTGATAAACAAAAAATATTATTGGCGACGAAAATATCGAGGATAACATAAAAGCACTACAAAAAACCTTGAGATGCTTTGAGATCGGGTCCTGTGCGAAAGTATCGATTCACTTCGGATTTGATTCGCTGGAGATTAAATTCATCTGGAAAACCGTTCTGAGGAAGTTTATTTCATATGAACGCAGTTCTCTAAATGAAAGACTTCTTCAACAGTAAAGTTCGAGGTGTACTGAGTTGAATATCAAAACGATGAGCAGCCACGGTCCATCGCGTATTTCTGATATTAACCGCTCTTGGCGGAATTCAATATGTCAACACTTCCCGTGAAAATATCTATAGAAGAGAGACAAATCTCCAACCTATCTTCGATGTTCCAAACTATCAAGCTCCAGTCTCTCCAGTCAGGATGGTTCTTCTCTGGATAGAATCCAGCAGTTCCATACATGTGAACAATAGCATCAGAAGTTGCTGGGGTTTGTACATATTTCTGGAACAGTGAATCAAGCTTTTGAGAAGTAGCCTTTGCGATGTCAACGACATGATTGTGCCAAGACATATTGGTGTCCACTTTAACCCCACAATAAACTCATCGAAGCGGAAAGCGGAATTGTCTGTCCTGGCATTATTATATCTGGTTCGTAGACATTTATTTTCTTGGAGAAAATCGATGCCTGAGTTTTTGTGGCATTGAATTGAACCTGGTTACTTTCATCCCAATTTGAAATCGCTTCTAGATACACATCAAGATAATTTCTCCTGCTGCCGTTGAGGATATGTATCCGCAGCCGATATACAGGAATCCATATGGAAAGCGGATTCTTGGTATTCTTCAATAAGTCGTTGAATAAAAACAAAGATGGGCTCAGAAATGTAATAGCTGCCAGTGAAAGACTTTTGCTTGAAATCGAAGAAATGTGGGATAGAATTCTTTCATTGGAAACTGAAAATAAATTTTTGAAGAATAAAGTCGAGACCCTCATTTCATCATAGATAACTTCTGATGCATATCTAGAGTTCGCACCGTATACACCGCGTTGTTTTCCCCTCAGCGGTTCTGACAGAAACTGACAGCCGCAGCTTCTAAGGCAACATTAATTAAAGGGCATCTGCACCTCTGCTCGTGACAAGAATAGAACAAAACCGTAACGACGTGATGCCTCGATTTTCAACATTTCCGCCATTGTTTCTTCGACTCCACCAAAAAGAAACCTTCGAGGATGTCTCGCGCTAACGAGCCTCTCAACGAGAAAAAATTTTGTCCTATACGCGAGACTGTTTCAATTCGAATCATTACCGCGGATTCAGGGAATATAGGGAGTTCCGTTCTAACGATGAAAAAATGTTTTTTTTTTCAAAATAGCAGTTTTTTCTTAAATACAGCTAGCTTTTTTGTTGACCTCATCCATATTCCATCGGAGACTGATTTGCAAAAAAATTGTATACTGCTTCTAAAATATTAAGTATCAAACGCAACTGTCAAAAAAAGGTAAGTTTTTTATTTGGGGACACCAGGAATCCAACCACGCCCTTCAGAAGTGATTTTCTAAAATGAGGAAGTCTCAGTAGTATGCACAAAGAAGAGAGAAAAAAGGGTATGAGCCGCTTATGCCAAGATATTATATCAAACAAGTTTACAAAGAATTTGAAGAGAAAAGAATAAAGATGAGACGTATTTCGGCATGGTGTTCCCAGAATTATAATTTTCCCAGCTGGTCAAACGTAAGATGAAAAACTACAAACGTCCTCCTTGAAAGTATATTGGATATAATAATGGATAATATAAACATTTGCAGCTATGATATGATTATACTATGATAGAAATGTGGCTAAAGGAAGACATTTCTGATCCTGAACTTTGTTTTATCATCACAATCATATTTTTATATCGAATATTCAAGTTATGGATAAGTGATTTTCCTATGAAGATATGATGGTTTTTTTGTTACAATTATTTTATGGAAAAAACAGACAGCCTGAAGTAACCTTCTTTTCTCCAGCCATCCAATTTCTTGAAGCTTCAATGAAATCCTGCGTCGCCGCAGGAAGACAGGTTCGGTTTTAAATAAGAAAAGAAATGTTCAGAGAAGGGTAGTGAATGACGATAACGCGATTGGAGTGATTGATCAAGTCATCGCCAATCCCAGATCAAGTACCAGAGGTTTATCAGCAATGGCCGGAATAAGCCATATGAGCGCATGGAGAATCATTAAAAACCACAAATTCCATCCTTACAAAATTAAACTGCTACACATTTCAATCATGTAGGCTGCAGAGAAGATGGTCGGTCCGCAAGCAAGTATGATTTTAGAGCTACACATTTCAATCATGTAGGCTGCAGGTTACTTTCTAACCATAAAGGCTACAGGTTACTCTAGAGGATCAATAGAGCGTCTCTCGAACATTCAACATGAAACAACTAAAATATCTCAAGTAGAAATAGTCCAGAAAATAGTTTACTGATAGGTATGATTTCAGAGCTGTACATTCCTATAATTAAGACTACAGGTTACTTGAAAGTATCAATAATCGAATAATCAACTGGAATTTCTCCATTATGTCATCGTAGCTGCCGTAAAGGATAGTCCAGATGATGGTCCAGAGACGGGTATGATACCAGAGCTGAACATTCCAATGAAAAAGACTACATATTACTTGAGAGGATAAACAGGGCGTTGCCTGATGGGTATCTTGAAACTTTAACGAATGCAACAGTATCAATATCGAAGAATCAACTGAAATAGCTCAAGTATGTCGTTGTGGCTATCGTAGACGATAGTTCACAGACAGGTATGATGTCAGAGCTGCACATTCTAATCATTGAGGCTACATGTTACTTGAGAGTATCAAGAGAGCATGTCTCGAACATTTGACAGAGTCAATATCGAAAAATCAACTGGAGTTTCTTCATTATGTTATCATGGCTGCCGTAGAGGATAGTCCAGATGACGGTCCACAGAAAGGTATGATACCTGATTTGAAAATTCCAATAAAAAACTACATATTACTTGAGAAGATCAATGGGGCATTGCCTGATGGGTATCTTGAAACTTTAACGAATGCAACAGTGTCAATATGGAAGAATCAACTGAAATATCTCAAGTATGTCTTTGTAGCTACCGTAGACGATAGTTCATAGGCATGTATGATACCAAAGCTGCAAATTCTAATCATTAAGGCCACAGGTTACTTGGGAGTATCAAGAGAGCGTCTCTCGAACATTTAACAGAGTCAATATCGAAAAATCAACTGGAATTTCTGCATCATGTCATTATGGCTGCCGTAGAGGATAGTCCAGATGATGGTTCACAGGCAGCTATGATACCAGAGCTGAAAATTCCAATGAAAAAGACTACATATTACTTGCGAGGATCAATAAGGCGTTGCCTGATGGGCATCTTGAAACTTTAACGAATGCAACAGTGTCAATATCGAAGAATCAACTGAAATATCTCAAGTATGTCGTTGTGGCTGCCGAAGACGATAGTTCAGGAGATAGTCTACAGACAGATATGATATCAGAGCTGCACATTCCAATAATCGAGGACACAGGTTACTTGAGAGGATCGAGAGAGCGTCTCCCGAACATTTGACATGCAACAGTGTCAATATCGAACAATCAAGTGAAATATATTCAGAGTGTCGTTATGGCTGATGCAGAGGATGGTTTGAAAGATGGTCCTCAGAAAGTTATGATTCCAGAGCTGCACATTCTGACCATAAAGGCTACAGGTTACTTGAGGGGATCAAGTAAGCGTCTCCCAAACATTGAACGTGTGAAAGTGTCAATATCAAAGGAGCAACTGAAATCTCTCCAGTATGCCGTTATGGCTGTCGTGGAGAATAGTATAGAAAATGGTCCACAGATAGATTCCGGAGCTGCGCATTTCGACCATAAAGGCTTCATGTTACTTGAAAGGATCAAAAGAGCGTCTTCTGGTTGCTATTTTCCTGCAATATGCGGATGTTTTCCTGAAAAATGTCATAGAAGACTTATTTCCCAAGCCACACATTTCTGTTGCTCACTCACTTAGTTGATAAAGATAGTCGCAGACTTGCCGCCTATTGACGCAAATCTTTTGTATAGAAATGTAGGTTTTTCGTGGTCTTCTTAGGTTATAGTTTCGAAACGTTTCGACTGAAAATGTGGCAGTCATCTTCAGTAGCACTGACACATCAGTTGATATGTCATGAAGAGTGACTACGTAACTGAAGATGACTGCCACAGCTGCAGTCGAAAGGTTTGAATATTATAACCAAAGAACACCACTTGACCAAAATTAATTGATTCATTTGAATGCTGTTACTTTATGCTGATATGGTTGTGTCAAAAAATTATGTGTTTTGATGTTCATATGAGATTTTTTGTGGGAAATTGAATAAACATGTTTACTATTAATTTCAGTCCCAATACAATTTCGAAATCATACATGATCTCATAACCGTTTATATCATCATGGAGTAGCAGTATTCAATTAAATGCCTAACAGAATGATAATTGTTCCACTTACTAAAGCAATTTTCAAAGAGAATCAAGTTTTATTGAACAACTTGCTGAACAACAAGTATAAGGTGTCTTTTATTTACTTCCTCCTTCAAAACGAAAACTACCAAACAAGAGTTGGACCAGGTCTATCCAATTACAAAAAACGACAGAGCGTTATAAGACTTCAATCTACTCAGGTGAACTCTTCGATAATGTCGATAATGTTGAAATAATGAAAGAGTTGACCGTAGCCATAGAGCAAATGATGATTGATGCAAATTTACAGGTAATACGTAAACTTGTCTCAAATTTCGAGATGGCCAAACAAAGAGATATTTTCCAGAAGAATGAAACAACACAAAATTACTCTCTTGAATGAGTTGGGTTCAGAACTCAATACTTTTGATTTATCAGTAACCAATAGATTTGCTCTATAACCAAATAGATTTGGAGAGTTTTCCGAATAGATTTGAGTTGACTTCTTTTGATTATGATGAAATTGTTAATGAAATGAAGTTCGGGTAACATGAATCTGAGGTGGTTTTTATTTTGATTACATCTCAAATAATAATTGTCTATGATTTCAATTACTGTAATATGTAAGTAGCGCGATGTAAAAATCAACAGTAGCAGTTTTGTCAAGTGTTGGGTGAAAATATATCACAAAGAAATGCCATTCATATACGTTCAATTCATGTATTTGCTTTTGTTGAATCTATTTGCAAAGTAATTGTTACGTATGAAAATTGTGAATAAGGTTGATACAAGAATCCAAGAAGTTTTTGTTGCATGTTAATTTTAATAATAATATGTCATGAATACTAATAATGTATGTTTGAACTCATCAGTCGATTATGTTGTTAGTGAAAGCCATAATGATCCAAAATAGTGAATATAAACTATCTATGGATATTTCCGCATTCGCCAAAATTTGAAGTTTTCAGGTGCATTCACAAAAAATTTTAAAATGTGCATTCGCCAAATTGCAAAGATTTAAAATATTTCTAGCCGTCCTTACTAACTAAATCATCAAAGCTGCCCCATGAAAGACCCTGTCAGAATAAACATCACCCTTCAAATCGGAATGATTTTTCTCCCGCATTCGCCAAAATTTCAAGTTTCAAGGAGTATTCGCCAAAACTTTGAAATTTCGCCTTCGCCATAATGTGAAGTCAACGTTGCCGTTCGCCAAAATTTAAAATATTTCTAGCCGTCCTTTCAAACTAAATCAACAAAGCTGCGCCATAAGAGACCATGGTAGAGTAAACATCACCCTTCAAATCAAAGGAATCTTGACCAATATGATTCAAACTACTGAATATAAACTATCTAGAGGTATCTCAATATGNAAATAACATACAAGCTACAACCAGAATATAAAAAATTCAAAAATTTATAAAAGCTGGAAATTAAAAAATTTTAACAAAAATGAAAAATAAGAATTGAAAGACTCCAAACCAAGTTAGTATCCACAATCATCTTCGGGTGATAACTGGACTTATTTCTCCAAGATCTGACTATTTATAGGTCATTCGGGTGCTTTCACCTTTCACCTATCCCCTCTTTCCTCTTTCCGCTTCATTGGTTTTAGCGTGAGATGACCGTTTGGCGGGATTGGTCGTTTTTCGTTTGATAAGAGGTTTCCATATGTTACGTATTTCTACGCTAGCTTGACTGAATGTGTTGTTGGACAACATATACGCGGCTTCCTTGAATTTTCTCCTGAACCAGTGTTCCTCTTTATGGATGATTTCAGCTTGAGCCCACTTGATATTATGTTGATGAGTCCAAACATGCTCTGCTATTCCGGATTTGCTGGTTTCTCCTCGTTGTGTGTGTTTCTTGTGCTCAGCAATGCGAACTTTCAATGTCCTCTTAGTTTCACTGATGTATGATTCTCCGCACTCGCAGGGTATCCGGTAAATGCAATTCTTGCAATCGCAGTCCGCGTTTGGTGGCCTGGTTTTCGTGAGGCTGCTACGGATGATGTTCCCATATCTGAAGCAGGTCCTGATGTTATACTTGGACCCAATCCTTCTTATCCTTTCCGATAATCCTCTGATGTTGGGGAGTACAAGTACTGGCTGTGGCGGCTTCTCTTCCTTGTGGAGCTCTTGCTGTCTTCTAGATGAAGCCTGTTCTACCATCACTCTGGAGTAACCATTCCGTTGAAGGTCATTTTTGATGATGCCTATTTCTTTTTCGAGACCTTCCTTTGTATTACAGAGTTCGAAAGCACGGTCTAGTAGAGTCTTGATGATTCCTCTCTTAGTCGATTGATGATGGTTGGATTTCTGGTTCAGGTACTGTCCTGTGTGAGTGGGTTTTCGATATTCAGATGTGTCGGTCCTCTTCACCAATACGTGTAAGAAAGGCAATTCATTGTAGACTTCCTTCTCCATTGTGAAAGTGATAGAAGGACTTAAGTTGTTGATGTGCTTCAGGAAAAATATCAAGTTCTGCATTCCCATAATTCCATATTATCAAGGTTTCGTCTACGTATCTCAACCAGATTCGGGGATTCTCGGGGTCTTCTTCAATGGCCAGGGTTTCAAACCACTCCATATATATATTTGCTATAATCGGTAAAAGTGGCGATCCCATTGGCCGTCCCTCATCTTGCGTAAAGAAATCGTCCTTCAGTTGGAAGTAGCAGTTTCGTACACATCATCCTAGTAATTCCATGATTACTTGTATCGGTGAGTTTGTTCTATCTTCCAGGTCCCCATCTTCGGATAGCTGCTTCTGTATGATTTGAAGTGCTTCTTCGACAGGAACGTTGGTGTAGAGGTTTTCTACGTGGAAACTGTTCAGTTGATCCTGCTCTTTGACTTCGATCTCCCCTAGTAGTTCAACGAAATGCCATGAATTTTCCACAAAAGATGATGTTTTACCTTGCAATGGTTTAATTATTGGTAGTAAAAACCAGCAATCATATTTTTATCACATCCGTCAGCCATGGAGCTTCCGGTTTTGTTACTCATGAAGTGGTCATTGGCATATGTTTATCGAATAAGTTATTCAAACAATATAACAAATATGTAACTTTCAATTCAATACTTTCTTGATCATATATTCAAAACATGAAGTAATGAACAGATTTACTTGAAAAAGATCTTGATCAAAGGCGTTGAAGCTCCTGCATGTACAGAGTTTGGGATCTTGTTGCTTTTCACGTACTCTCAACTTACAATATACTATATCGTGATCAGAAATGTTGTCAGGTATGATATCATTCTCTACGTCACATGAACAACTATTCATCAGCCCTAAAATGGGTAGGTAGAAGTAAATTCTTATTAGATGGTGTATACAGTGTGTAACAACGAAAACTTAACAGAGCCGTTTTTGAATATAAAAAGTGAGATTTTTAAAAAAAGCTTGGACACGTCGATTTTTAATTGAAGGGGGACACCTTTCAGACTAATCGGATTTTTTGTAGTACGCACCCCCTCGGAGGGGTACGTCCTTATTTAGATAGGGAAAGTAGGTCGAGTGGTACCTTGTTTTAAAGGTCTTTTGAATACCTTTACAACTCTGTTGAAAGAAAATTTTTGTAACGATTAGATTTCGAGATAATTTGAAGTTAAAATTGCCATGTTATCAATACATTAGACAGACCACTCGGTAACTTGTATGCCTAAATGAAAAAAAATTTCGAGCAGTTCTTCTTATCAGTTTTTGTTAAATAAAATCCCTTTTTTAAAATCGATACCCAATCCTCTTCTTCCAGTTTTCATCAGTACATCGTTCGATTGTTTTGTTTAAACGGGTCGTGTATTGTTATTTGTTTGAAAATACCTCAAACTACTGCTGAAAGGGTTTCAGTTATCGCTTAATTTTTTGGTAACGACCAAAATGCTAATAGAACATCAATTTTATTTAACGAGCAAAACCCTGGTAAACACCGAAGCAGAAATCACGTTCTGGATTTGGTCACAAAATTCACGGAGGCAGGTTCGGTTTTAAATAAGAAAAGAAATGTTCAGAGAAGGGTAGTGAATGACGATAATGCGATTGGAGTTATTGATCAAGTCATCGCCAATCCCAGATCAAGTACTAGAGGTTTATCAGCAATGGCCGGAATAAGCCATATGAGCGCATGGAGAATCCTTAAAAACCACAAATTCCATCCTTACAAAATTAAACTTGTTCATGAACTCAACGAGGATGATTTTGACCGAAGACAGGAGCTTTGTGAGGGCATGAGTGAGAAATCAATGCAAAATTCCGAGGTGCTTCATAACATCTGTTTTTCTGACGAAAGCTCATTTTATTTAAATAGTTGCGTGAACCGTCACAATTGTCGTTATTGGTCGGATGACAACCCAAGACAATACGCAGAAATACATGCCCAACATCCCCCAAAGTTGAATGTCTGGGCCGGAATATTAGGCAATCATATTATAGGTCCATTTTTCATTCATGGAATTACAACCTCGTATAGTTGAAATAATTGAACAGGATCCAAGATGTCAAGATGAATTCATCCATTTTCAACAAGACGGTGCACCACCCCATTATGGCCAGCAGGTGCGAAATTTTTTGAATAATCATTTTGAAGGACAATGGATTGGCAGAAGAGGTCCAATTGAATGGCCAGCACGATCACCAGATTTAACACCACTGGACTACTTTTTGTGGAAATATTCAAAGTCTAAAGTTTATGCTACACAGCCAGCCAATTTGGATGAATTACGGCGTAGAATTATTGATGAATGCCGAGCTATAACTCCTGAGATGTTGAATAATGTAAGAGCGAAATTCTAACAGACTCTTCATTGATTCATAGAGCAAAATGGCGCACATTTAGAACATTTACTCTAAATTTCCTATGTGAGTTACCTTTATTAGGTGTTACTTTTATTGTGTGTCCTTCATAAACAATTATTGGGGTTTATTAACCCTGAAACAGTTTCTCAAACTCTTTTTTGTCATCAGCATTCAAGGAAATCAGCAGGTTGTATTCGTTGTGTAGGTAAGGTTTTAGTATGATTCACTTTTTTATCAGAAGCATAAAATATCCACGTCAAAAGGCAACCTTCATAAGGAGGTGCCACTCAATTTACCTAAAATGTAAGGGTGGTAACCAACCCCATCCTCCGAAAAAATCTCCTCGTAATAAACAAATAATATTTACTTTTTTACGAAATCAAATGGACACGTATTAGCAGGTTGACATAAAAAGCAAAAATTTATTTTTTGTATGAAAGTTCTGAACGTAAATTGTACCTTAAAAACAATTTGATTCATTATAAAAAGAGTTGAACTCAATAAAAATACCTTTAATTCTTCAAATTATCTCGAAAACTAATCGTTACAAAAAAAATTTTTTAACAGAGATGTAAAGGTATTCGAAAGACCTTTAAAACAAGGTGCCACTCGACCTACTTTCCCTATCTAAATAAGGGTCGTCGGACGCACTCCTTCGAGGGGGTGCTACCTCCGAGGGGGTACTACAAAAAATCTGATCAGTCTGAAAGGTGTCCCCCTTTAATTAGAAATCTACGTGTACGTTCCCCTTCAAAAAACGGGTCTGTTAAGTTTTCGTTGTTACACACTGTATATTTCTCCAAAATTAACCTGCGAATCCATTTTTATCATATTGAAAGTATCTCCGAACTGTCGAATACCCATCTCAATCACATTTGGATACTACAATATACCTGATTTCGGGATACCATTCGAGGTAAGTAATAAAAGAGCTTTATAGACAACACTGTATATAAACGGGGTAAATATCAGTTATGAAGAATATTCTTCCAACTGTAATTCCCACGTCTAATTCGTACGAGGTCAATTCGAATGGCATAAAAACTGAATAGTTTACGAAGGTCGGCAGTTTTTTTATATAGCATGGGCGGCGGGGTATAAATATACCACTCCGCAAATGAAATGCGGACGTAGTTTTAATGCCATTCAAAAAGACTTCGTACATACTACATTAACTGAAGATTACCGAGGCTTCACCTCATAACGGGCGATTCCTAACATGGGCTAGATGATATGCAGTGAACAGATTTGTCTCAAATTAGAAGAAGTGTAAGTCTAATATATTCTCAGTAGCACTTCTGAAATGTGGGACATTAAGTTGATAATGCTGCTTAGATCTTCTTGAATTTTTCAACCCACCCCGCAACCGATGTGTTAAGCTCTTGAACACTATCATTCACGTCACAGCTTACGCTTCAGTGGTAACTAGTAAACTTTCGTACTTTTTCAACGTCAATTACGTAATCCGCCACTCAATTTTCCCAAATCGGGGTTACCCAGGATGACACTATTTGTCAAGCGCCTGTCCGACAATTCATCCACTTGATTTTCAATTTGCTATCTGAATCTGCCTGAAGGATCGCATTGTCATTTAAGTGCGATATCGGAACGGACGTATGGTTTCGGATTACTTGGAATTGGGGTATACGAGGAATAATTGGATGAGGTTGGGGGAGATTGGAAGGACAGAATCCGCGGTTCGATTTTTTTGCCAGGAACTATCCTGTGAAAATCAAAATATTCTTCAGGAGAAGAGTTTGCTGAGGAATGATTGCTCGGGATGGCATGAGCTACGTTTCCTGGAATGTCATTTGGACAAAATATGCAATATTCTCTACTATGAGATGAAAAAACCTAGATTGTACATCTAGGAAACGATCTGAACGCCATCGGAACCATATTTGGGCTTCTCGAGCAGCATGAGCAATATCTGCAACAAAAGAGAGAATAAACTCTTCCCAAGCATGTTAGCAGAGGATTCATACAGAGCACAAGCAAAAAAGCTCTGTATGCCGGAAAAGTTCACACACAGATGCCTTTATATACTCGTAGGGAGTTTGAAGTTTGTGGCAGCCATCAAAATGGGTATCTTGCACTTTGAAAAGTGTCAATATACAAGAATCAACTAGATGTTCTCCGAAATGTTGTTATGGCTGCCGTAGAGTATATGTCAGAAGATGTCCCACAGACATCTGCATATTCCAACCACAAAGGCTACAGGCTACTTGAGAGGTTCAAGAGAGCACCACTTCTTGTTGGATATCTTCCACTTCGAACATGCAAAAAAAAACAATATTTAATAAACAACTGGAATTCCTCCAGTATGTCATTATGGCAGCCGTAAATGAATAGTCCAGATAACATAGCTAGATATACCAATAATAAAGGCAACAGGTCACTTGACAGAATAAATAGGACGTTGTCTGGTGGGTTCTTCGAACCTATAACATGCAACAGTGTCAATATCGAATAATCAACTATAGTATCTACAGTATGTCGTTATGGCTGCCGTAGAGTATATGTCAGAAGATGTCCTACAGACATCTGCATATTCCCCACAAAGACTACAGGCTACTTGAGAGGTTCAAGAGAGCACCACTTCTTGTTGGATATCTTCCACTTCGAACATGCAAAAACAATATTGAATAAAGAACTGGAATTCCTCCAGTATGTCATTATGGCGGCCGTAAAGAATAGTCCGGATGATATTATGATACCAGAGCTGGATATACCAATAATAAAGGCAACAGGTCACTTGACAGAATCAATAGGGCATTGTCTGGTGGGTTCTTCGAACCTATAACATGCAACAGTGTCAATATCGAATAATCAACTATAGTATCTACAGTATGTCGTTATGGCTGTCGTAGAAGATAGCAGAGAAGATGGTCCGCAAGCAGGTATGATTTTAGAGCTACACATTTCAATCATGTAGGATGCAGAGAAGATGGTTCGCAAGCAGGTATGATTTTAGAGCTACACATTTCGATCATGTAGGCTGCAGGTTACTTTCCAACCATGAAGGCTACAGGTTACTCGAGAGGATCAATAGAGTGTCTCCCGAACATTCAACATGAAACAACTAAAATATCTCAAGTATAAGGTAGTCCAGAAAATAGTTTACTGATAGGTATGATTTCAGCGCTGTACATTCCAATAATTGAGTCTACAGGTTACTTGAGAGTATCAAGAGAGCATCTCTCGAACATTGGACAGAGTCAAAATCGAATAATCAACTGGAATTTCTCCATTATGTCATCATGGATGTCGTAAAGGATAGTCCAGATGATGGTCCAGAGACGAGTATGATATCAGAGCTGAACAATCCAATAAAAAACACTACATATTACTTGAGAGGATAAATAGGGCGTTGCCTGATGGGTATCTTGAAACTTCAACGAATGCAACAGTGTCAATATAGAAGAATCAACTGAAATATATCAAGTATGGCTTCGTAGCTACCGTAGACGATAGTTCATAGGCATGTATGACACCAAAGCTGCAAATTTTAATCATTAAGGCCACAGGTTACTTGGGAGTATCGAGAGAGCGTCTCTCGAACATTTAACAGAGTCAATATCGAAAAATCAACTAGAATTTCCCCATTATGTAGTCATGGCTGCCGTAGAGGATAGTCCAGATGATGGTCCACAGAAAGGTATGATACCAGATTTGAAAACTCCAATGAAAAAACTACATATTACTTGAGAAGATCAATAGGGCGTTGCCTGATGGATATCTTGAAACTTTAACGAATGCAACAATATCGAAGAATCAACCGAAATATTTTGAGTATGTCTTTGTAGCTACCATAGACGATAGTTCACAGGCATGTATGATATCAGAGCTGCACATTCTAATCATTAAGGCCACAGGTTACCTGGGAGTATCAAGAGAGCGTCTCTCGAACATTTACTTGAGAGGATCAATAGGGAGTTACCTGAATCGTATCTTAAAAATTCAAACAATGCAACAGTGTCAATATCGAAAAATCAAGTAAAATTTCCCAAGTATGTCGTTGTGGCTGCCGTAGACGATACTCCAGAAGGTAGTCTACAGACAGGTATGGTATCAGAGCTGCACATTCCAATTAGTAAGGTCACAGTTACTTGAGAGGACCGAGAGAATTTCTTCCGAACATTTAACATGCAACAGTATCATGAAAAAAGAACTGAAATCGTCGTCGTCGTTACGTATGAGGATGGTCCGGAATTTATTCAGAATGTCGTTATGGTTGCTGATGAGAATGGTCCGAAAGATGGTCCACAGACAGTTATGATTCCAGAGCTGCACATTCTGACCATAAAGGCTACATATTACTTGAGAGAGCCAAGAAAGCATCTCCCAAGAAAGCATCTCCCAAACATTGAACGTGTGACAGTGTCTATATCAAAGGAGCAACTGAAATCTCTCCGGTGTGGGTGTCGTGGAGAATATTATAGAAGATGGTCCACAGATATGATTCCGGAGCTGCGCATGAAAGGATCAAAAGAGCATCTCCTGGTTGGTATTTTCCTGCAATAGGCGGATGTTTTCCTTAAAAATTTCACAGGCGACTTTTTTCCCGAGCCACACATTTCTGTTGCTCACTTAGTTGATGAAGATAGTCGCAGACTTGCCGCCTATTGACGCAAATCTCTTGTATAGAAATGTAGATTTTTCATGGTCTTCTTCGGTTATAATTTCGAAACGTTTCGACTGAAAATGTGGCAGTCATCTTCAGTAGCACTGACACATCAGTTGATATGTCATGAAGAGTGACTACGTAACTGAAGATGACTGCCACAGCTGCAGTCGAAAGGTTTGAATATTATAACCAAAGAACATGTACGTGTAACTATTTTTCATACAGATGATGTTTTAAGCAACCCACGAAACATTAGGATATGTGTTCCACAAGGTACAGTTTTGGGACCAATTCTCTTTAGCCTACCTTTGAAAATTCCGTACGTGTTACTATTTTTTATACAGATGATGTTTTAAGCAACCCACAAAACATTAGGATATGTGTTCCACAAGGTACAGTTTTGGGACCAATTCTGTTCAATATATATGTCAATGGAAATTTTTCGCTGGACAGTAAAGGTGAAATCTTGGGCTTTGCAGATGACAAAGCCATTTTTTATTAAGCCAATAACTGGTCGGAACTAAAAAATATGGTAGAGAAAGATATCCAATCAATAAAAAACTGGCTACAATACAAGTCATTGACAATTAACCTGAAAAAAAACCCATTATTTGCCATTTACTTGCAACAGTTCTATAAGACCATCATTCTCGTACTTGGATGTGGGCTAACATACAAACAAACCTGAAACTAAAATATTCGCCAAATTGCAAAGATTTAAAATATTTCTAGCCGTCCTTACCAACTAAATCATCAAAGCTGCCCCATGAAAGACCCTGTCAGAATAAACATCACCCTTCAAATCGGAATGATTTTTCTTCCGCATTCGCCAAAATTTTAAGTTTTATGGAGTATTCGCCAAAACTTTGAAATTTCGCCTTCGCCATAATGTGAAGTCAACGTTGCCGTTCGCCAAAATTTAAAATATTTCTAGTCGTCCTTTCAAACTAAATCAACAAAGCTGCGCCATAAGAGACCATGTTAGAGTAAACATCACCCTTCAAATCGAAGGAATCTTGACCAATATGATTCAAACTACTGAATATAAACTATCTTGAGGTATCTCAATATAATTTTTGAGAAGTTTTCTACCGCATTCGCCAAATTTTGAAGTTTTCGGGAGCATCCGCCAAAACTTTAAAATTTCGCCTTCGCCAAAATTTAAAATCTTTCTAGCCGTCCTTTCAAACTAAATCAACAAAGCTGCACCATAAGAGACCATGTTAGAGTAAACATCACCCTTCAAATCAAAAGAATCTTGACCAATGTGATTCAAACTACTGAATATAAACTATCTTGAGGTATCTCAATATAATTTTTGAGAAGTTTTCTTCCGCATTCACCAAAATTTCAAGTTTTTGGGAGCATTCGTCAAAACTTTAAAATTTTTCCTTCGCCAAAATGTGAAGTTAACGTTGCCGTTCGCCAAAATTTAAAATCTTTCCAACCGTCCTTACAAACTAAATCATCAAGGCTGCCCCATGAGAGACCCTGTTAGAGTAAACATCATCCTTCAAATCAAAAGAATCTTGACCAATATCAACATGCACCTTCGTGATCCCTAATATCGAACCGAGAAATACTCCAAAACCGTTACTTTGCGAGCCGTCATACCCAACATATAGAGTGGCCCGAAGGTATAGAACGTTCCGAACGACATCGATTTTACCTAAAGACGGTTATATTATAACATCACTTACAACGTAAAGCACTTCACAAGCTGGGGTTTACTGTGTTCGGATACCGCAAGCATATTCGCAAAGCATGGACTTGCAAAATCGGGAAAGCAGTGGCGGCGCGTTATTCAAGGATAAAGAACGGTCCAGTGACATGTAGTGTGTGATTTATTAGAATTTGACGATGCATAAGATAGATAACGGTAGTATGCATGATAATAATTACAAATTTTCATAATATAGACTCTATTTCCGATAAGTGTTTCATGATATAGCAGTTTTCTCAATTGGACTGGTACTCTACATTGATTTACAATGCAATTCATACACATTATCGACCTAAATCGAGAGTGATTAATCGTTGGTGAACAGGTAATATCAGGTACAGGTAATATCAAGAACAGCTGTAGCCAAAAGGTAATGACATGCATATGATGAATTGGTTTTCTCAATTCAAAATTTTTTTGTGTTCTCAATTCTCTTGATGTTTTTCCAATATAAACTTTTGGGCTTGAGCCACATTTTGGTTTGAAGATCCCGTACAAAGTACAAAACACACCCTATCATGTTTGCGGATGATACCACTATCACAGTTACAAGGGGATATATTGATGTACTGCTTAGTAGGGAAAAATACATAATCGATGGTTTCAGCTCCTGGTGTTAGCGAAACAGATTTATATTAAACTTCACAAAAACTGTAATGGTAGGTTTTTATAACAGGAAAAATAATATTCCAGATAACCTACAAGTTATTGACGAAATAAAAATTAGGAGCGAAGTGAAATTTTTGGGAACTTGCTTGGATGAAAGTTCATCAGTATCAGTTCCGTAGAGACAGCTGATAGGCTCAGTGTCATTCATCCTCTCGGAACGGATACAAACAGCTAAGGATTAAGCCATCGTTTAGGGAATCAATTAGGGAATAACAGAACCACAAGTGGTTCTGTCATTCCCATATCCAGCGGGGCTACGTTGAAGCATGCATTCGATGGCCGGTTTGCTCAACCTCCACATCTCAAGCCAATGCACTCGCCAAAAACAGCATGCACAGTGGTTCAGACAGTGAAAGATGAACAAAGACACCCAACCCGCCAGCTGATAGGAGGTTAAGAGGATGATAATCCATCAAGGCCTCCATTGTTTCTCTACCCACCAGCAACAACAAAAAAGAGTAGACATTAAAACGTTGGTTGAGAGAGCAAGACGTATCTGTGAACCTGAAAGTCTTCCTGAGGAACTCAATCACCTAAAAAAACCCTAGAAGGAAATGGGAACAGCGAAGGAGAATTCGAGTGGGATATACAACTCAGGAGGGAGAATACCGAAGTAACCCCAGCAAGGCTAGTAAAAGGAGAAGTTTTCCTTCCCTTTGTTAGAAATCAGACTAGATTGGTAGAATATTAGAAAAACACGACGTGAAACCAATATTTAGGCCAACAAAAACGATCAGTCTAAGGTCAGCTAAGGACTCCAAAGAACCTTCAGCAAAACTCTGGGTGTGCCTGATTTCTTTTAGCTATGGTTCGGTCTACATTGACGCAGATGAGAATTGTGGTTTTGTATCCCCAAAAGCGATGTATCATTACATATAGTACCAATACTAACGTTGGGTCTAGAGATCAAACCAAATGTTTTCAACGTTCACATCTCCAAATGAGATTCTCCAATATCTCAAAAATGAGATCTCTCTCTCAATAGTGGGATCTTACCGACTGAAATGAGAGCTGGCATTTCAGCAGTTTGATTTTGATATTTCATGAGTGGGACAGATATTTCAGAAGTGAGATTGAACATATCAAGAGAGGGATGTGACAGATCAAAATGGTTGGGATCAGTTGGATTTTGTTATTTCAGGAGTGACACAGACATTTCAGAAGAGGGATCAAACAAATCAGAAGAGGAATGTAACAAATCACAATGGATGGATTCAGTTGGATTTTGATATTTCAGGAGTGAGATATACATTTCAGGAGTGGGATCAAACATATCAGGAGATACTCGTAGATGCAACAAATCAGTATGCACATTCACCGTTGAACCTGAATACATTTTATACATTGCCAATTTGATGAACCCGGTATAGGAACGTAGATTCCACTTGTCACCATCTCACCGTATGAAAAACTCGACACGTAATTCGGAAAGAGAAAGTAGAACGGCACAACATAAAATGGAACCGTATACGTCCCATCAGATCTCCCATAACGAGTGAGTCGTGTCATACATTTCTCGAGTATTTCTCTTGGCAGAAAGAAACCAGATACGATTTTCCTTTCATAATATGTTGCGAACTACCGTCAAGTGGAAATTCTCCATTATGGTTGCCTGAAACGGCGTCGCATTGAACGCGGTATTGAATTGCTAATGAAAAAACGGAAGGTTTTTTTCTTTGGGCAGTGTGACAGTTTTTCAGAAGGATGATAAAGAGTTGGATGTGGAGGGTCGATCATTTACTCAAGGGGGTCCTAATCTTCTTTGAAAAGAATAGGGACAATGCGAGGATACAAGCAAAATATGGAATTCCTGGACATTTTCTTCGGAAGACTATTTTGTTATCGAAAGAAATTATCATGAACAAAAAACTGATCAAAATGTCGCAGTGTTATTCTCTATACAGAGTACAGCGCGATGACGGTTGGTCAGCCGTAATTTAGAAATTGGCAAATTTCAACATTTCCGTTAATACCAGAAGTTGGTACAAACTACTTTCCTAATCCAACCCCTGTCGCACTCCTAGTACCAGAATCTCCTGTAACCTATTTTCATTTTCGAATATATCTTTGTATTGTTTTTTTTTTGTATTATCAATGAAGCCGATTCATTATTATTATTATTATCATTATTATATTTTGTGAACTGAACGATTCTTTTGAAATTGTATTTTTCAATAAGTTGTTGTTGATGTGACAATGATTTTATAGCTAATGATTTCATAAGCTGTTATATATGCTAATTCAACAAAATTCTTAAAACTTCTTTCGTAAAATGACTTGCTGTTATTATCACAAAAATATTGTGAAAAATATTTCAATTCACAAAATATTTTGTTTTTTCAATTAGTGTCTTGACATTATAGTCAATGAGCTTTGTTGATACTACAACAATATTTTGGCAAATATTCGATTATATCAATTGCCAAATTCACACTATATTTTGTGAAATCAACTAGTCCCATAAAATTGTAATCATCAATAATTCATCGCAACTCAGTGTTGATTCAGTGATAATGTATAATGAAAATCCTCAATAAATTTTGCTAATTCCACCATTTGAAGTTGTAAAAACTACGAAAAATATTGTTGATTTAGCGTTACTCCAGTTTTATTATCCATATTTATGTTGTTGAAATAGCAACTTCTTCAGCAAACGAAGCCATTCTTATTGTATTAAATAACGATGAGATTGGAACCTTTGGTGTGAAAGTTGAATAACTTTTTTCGAGATCAACTGCCCTAACACTAAACTGATATTTTTGCACTCGACGCGCGTTTCGCCAACAAAGTTAACATCCTCAGGAGAAGAGAATTGATGAGCTCAATTTTCTTCTCCTCTTGATGATTCCTCTCTCAGTCGATTGATGGTGGTTGGATTTCTGGTTCAGATACTGTCCTGTGTGATATACAGATGATTCCCATTTATTGTCGGTCCTCTTCACCTTTCAGCTTTCATTATTATTTCAGTTTTTATTTGTTTGGTTGTTGTTGTATATTATTTCTTCGTAATTTCAGTTTTTTGTTTGATAAAATTGTTATTTTAGGGTAACCTTTTAAATTTTTTTCAGGGTTATCAAATCAATTTATATTATATTAGACAATGGAAGTCCGAACTGATGAAATACACCACGAAACATTGTCAACCACTTTCAAACAATCAGTTTTTGCAGATTGAACATCCTGTACTTTGAAATGATTTTGACTCATGTTCGTAAAACATACCCACATATAAAAAATCAACCATCCACGAGATATTTCTGTTTATTTTCAAAAAGGAAAACTTTTATTTCGATTAGTTATAAAAAGTTCATCAGAGCTATCAATTCGCTCTCTTAGTTTTCATTGAAGACAGGATTTTAGATGAATGAATAATGAATTAAGGATGTTCATCCTAAAAATATACGCTTTCTACAAAAATATCGCATTGTGTTTTCAAAAAAATATAAAAACTGCTTCAAAACATGTTCAAAGACATTTCCGTTAGAAAAAACTCAAATCATTTCATATATTCTTCCCCTTCATCAAATTGTAAAAGACTTGAATTCAAGACTCCAATTATATATCGATCAATTTATATTTCATAGGCAACTCAGTTGAACTTTCCCCATTTGGAAATTATATGTTAACTTTCATATTTCTCAGTCAGTCAATGTGAAAATTTCATGTGCTAATAAGTTTTGTTACCTGCTTGTTGGAAACTGTTCTAGGCGCCACTTTAGAAATGGTATTAAATTTTCATTGGATTCCGTATGAGTTTCAAAGTTTCTTGAGTTTTATTGGTTTCTACAAGGTTTTAGTTGTTTTACAACTTTCGATTAACTAGGTTACATTTAGTAAGTTCAGAATTGTGATGAGTTTCAACTTTGCATATCTGTCACATTTTTGAAATACAGTAGCTGAGTTTGACATGAGCTTGTGTGGGTTTAGTCAGGTGAAAACTGGAAAATATGGCAAGAGAAATGAAATTCGAAAATTTCAATAGTTATTTATGTATCAAGGGAATTAGGAGGGCCTTAATTACCGANTTACTTGTGAAAGGTAGAGGGAATTATAAAATCTATAATGTCCCAAGGGAGTTATGACCCTCTTTATTGATAGCGTAACTATGACGATATAAGCTTATAATATCCCGGTCAGAAATAATAGAAGTTAATCCACTCGTCCATGACACTGATAACTTTTGAACAATAATGGAATAAGACGTATTTCTGAAATTTATTCTGTGATTTCAAATAATCAGAGACTTTGGATTCGTGTTTAATTTTTGAAGAATTTTTACTTTGAAACTACGATGTCTAACAGGTCTTCTAACAGGTCACTGTCATTTGAATTATCATATCCCTTTCAGGACGGATTTTTAGTTTTGTGGAATCAGGACTTTTGACTACTGAAGATCTTTTATTACTGTATAAGGTACTCCAAAAAAATAATTTAAAAAATCGCCCTTCCCCCTCTTAGCCCGGGGGGACCCTGCACTGTCGTGACGTTCAGGCTCAAGTTAGTTTAGTGCACAATCGTGACGGTCTCAGACTTTCAAGGTAAAATAATTCATACAAAAATATTTTTCATAGAAACATATTCGTATTTATTATTTATAATGGTAGGAACTCTAAGCAGTCAGCCTTAATCAAATTGCAACTTACTCAAGATGATAAATCAAATTATAACAAAAAATAAATATTCTTCCTAAAGAAAACTAAATCTCCCTAAAATCGAACAAAAACAATCAAACATTATTTGGTGAACACTTTTCTCACTCTGGAACTTTCTATTTTGTATGGTACGCTGAAAAACAGTTTTGTTTCCTAGACAGACGAAGATAAGCCTCACATTTGGTACATGGTATCTTGGACCTACTTTTGCAACCTTCCATCCTGCATGCTCTTGGGCTGTCTATTTCATCGAAGGATGGAAGGTGGTCATACCCATCATATCTTTTGGCCAAAGAAGGTGGGTTCGGTCGACGAAATTTAGACGTATTCGGGCACAGGTTCTCAACTTGTTCATCAGTGTCAGATCTTCTTTTACGTCCTGGTGCATTGATTGGACCATCTGCCACCTGCATTCGAAACTCTAACAAGTCCATTATTTTACTTTTGGGTACTCTTGTTGCTATTGATTCTAATACGTACAATCGCCGAGCATTCCAAATCGATAGGTCAAAAAAATGGAGTATGACTTTTAGAGTCCATTTTTCCGTTTTTATGAAAGTCCGGTGGTATTTTATGGACTGGTCAAGAATATCCACACCTCCCATATTCTTTTTGTAATTTGCGATTACTTTTGGGCATCTGACGTCTGTAAATGCTGACAAATTTTCATCCCACCGCTTAATGAGACAAGAATCATCTCCAGATGTACAATTGGATGCTACTAAGACAGATTTATTATCCATCCATTTTACAACAACCGTATCATTACCAACGAATTGTTGGGATTCGCCACATTTCATTTTACGATCTTGCTTGAAGTCCATGGTTTTTCTCTCAGGAATTCGGTTCATCGTAATTGTGCCGGTTCCATGAAGTCCTATTTGATTCAATCTCTCAAGTAAAGGTACAGATGAGAAAAATCTGTCAAAATATACACAACTGCCGCGTGGAATATATTTAGAGAGATGAAGAATGACAGAAGCTCCAACACCTAGAGATTTGTCTTCAAAGTTTGTTTTAGCGCCCTGATAAACTTCGAAGTCGATCATCAAATCTTCATATGTAGTAGCAACGAAAGCTTTCAGCCCTTGTGGACGTGGTTTTGTTTTTATGACCTGTCTCAAACAACGTGGACAAGTCCCACAAAATGGAATCATTTGTTTATCTATGGAATAAAAACGTTGTTGGCGTTCTAATCTGTCACAAGCCTTTCTGACTTGATTAAGTACAGGTTTCACCTTCCAGAGTGAATTCTCGTTTCCTGTAGGAGCCTCATCACTGTCGACAACATGGAAAGCCATACGCAGGACTTTAAAACGATCTCTAGACATCTTGTCAGCAACTAAAGCTAATCGCATTTCTGCCCGCCAGTACATGTGAATACGTGGATATGGAATACATCCCATGATGAAATGAATTCCAACAATTTTTTTCAACTCTGTTGCTTTGGTGTTCAGTATTTTTCCTGTTTTGCGCATGTAATAATTATTGGTACAAACTGCGGCATGCTCAAAAAACTTGTCGTCGAAATAATCTTCAAAGAAGGCCAAAGGAGACCTCATCACTGCTGACGGTCGCTCTGGATAGCAGTGTTCCTTCTGGTTGAATGGCATCTGCTTCCAAATTATTCGGCGACTGTCAAGGCTTTCTGTTAACTTTTTACGAACTTTCGTTGAAGTTGAAGATGATAGGTCTGGTTCAACCATCATGGTTTGCTGTCCGATGACGATTATTGGTTAAACTTCTGAAGAAGCTAGCCACTCGCGTCAGCGAAACGTCAGGAAGAAATTACAAAAATCGACGGCTTTCAAACTCGAAAAACAGTGACACTGAAAACCTCAGCCGCGAAAGTCTAAACTATTCCGTCATGGAACTACTGTTTAGGTAAGTGAAGACTAGCCTGAACTATTTGTTTCTTCAAACGATTCGATTCATATGAGATTCCAATGTTTCGAAGGGATTTTTTTCTCAGTTCTTTCAATTCCCATTTGAAATTAATGTTCATGCATGACCTCTGTGAAGACTTCATTTTGAATATATTTGGCTTCGCGCCTTTCTTCGACCGTTTCCCACATTGTTATACTGTATATCCCATTTCACAGAAGGTGAAGGTTAGGAACGATTAATAAATATGATCGCGAGACAAAAGGCCTTTCCAGAATCTCCACTCAACTTTCTGGATGAATCGCCGCTAGTAGTCAGAAAGCACTTCATCAAAGTATAATTGCGATGTGCAATCGAAGTCACAATTACTGGTGGCAACTGCAGAAACTATCGAGTTGTTGATTCATGGCGTTATAGTTGTGCACTTGCAATTTCCGAATCCTAGTTTATGCGGGTTATACGGCTTGTAAAACAATGAAACTAGTTGAATTTGATTGCGGTGCACTGAAATATCAACACAACGGCAATACATATTCTCTTAATATTTTCATATTGAAGTTATATATTGACCAAGGATTAATAAAATAGTTCAAACAATGAAAAATCAAGTTGGGAACCGATTTCATTGTTTCACTCATTATAACGACAAAAGACAATTGAAGATCCCAACAATCGAAGCAAAAAAATTAATCGAATTTGGAATGTTGATAGTAATCAGTGATGCCAACTATAATGTTAACCTCAAAAATGTAAACCATCATAAATTGCTACGTAAGCTTAAACCCATTATTTGCCATTTACTTGGAACAGTTCTATAAGACCATCATTTTCGTACTTGGATGTGGGCTAACATACAAACAAACCTGAAACTAAAATAAACTACTTAGGTACTCAGATGGAATCCTCATATAGATATAGATTATTTATGCAATAGGCTGCGCTTCATCCTTCATAAATTCAATTTTCTCAAAAATATTTTAAAAACAACTCAACTCAAAACTCTCTATCATGCCCTGGTTGAAAGTCACTTACGCTATGGAATTGCCTGTTGGGGACAAGCCTCTCATACCCATATTCGTCCGATAGAAGTGTTGTAAAATAGATTCTTCAAATTGGTTCTATTCAAGCCTACGCGCTTTTCCACCCAAGCTTTATTCTCTGAGTCTCATATTTTCGATTCGACAGCTCTTCCATTACAGCACTATAACTACAAATCATAAAAACAGATACTTCCGACTTCCAAGTCATTCCTTCGATACCCGTAAAAAAAACAACCATATTGTTCCACGGACACATAAGTCGATTTTTCAGCTCTCTTATAATCATGTAGCGCCGAAATTATTCAATACAGTTCTGGAGTTAATTCGTTACATAAATGTGATTCACTTATTCAAAAAGTCCTTGAAACGTTACATTTTTGTCCAAACAAGAAAATTGCTCATTAAATTGAGAATAAGATGTTTAGAACTTTTGTGATTTAACTGTGAAATGTCCAATATTTATTCCTTTTTCAATTGAAAAAATTCTCTTTCAATCTTATATTTTAGTGTAATGACCAAAGATTTTTAAATTTTTAACTTTCAATTTGATTTGTTACTCAAAACAAGTGTTTCACTTATTGAGTGACAACGGTATTTGTTTGCAATTCTGTGTTATCATTATATATCTGTAATATTTTGTTATGCAAATAAATATTATTATTATTATTATTATTATACTATCGTTTTGCTTTTAGTAAGTGGCGCATAACTTCATTGAAATCACGATCATGTGGCAAGTTCTTTTAAGAAAAAGAACTCCTGATTTTCATATAGAACTTTATATAGAAAAATTACACAGTAACATCTCTGGTGAAATTTCGTGATTCGCCCTTCTCATTTGATTGATTTCAATTCCTTTTTTTCATTCCAAAGAAGCTGAAACCTACGAATGTCAGAAATAAAATATCTCATTGTTCGACATTGTTTGCCACACCATAATGCGAAACTTTTGATTTCCATAACTCAAGAAGAAACTGAAATATCATTTAATTTATGCAGTGTGAGTGATCTTATCAATTAAAACTTTCGAAAGATGTTCAAACAGTGGTGGAAGTTTAATAATTTGACACGCTTTCACAATCTGATTAATATTTGTTTTATGTCCTGTGAAGTCTCATTTAGATTATGAGTTGCCGAGTATCAACGATTGTTGAGATGAAATATAAAATTTATTTGTTATGTTATTGTTGACATCAAGAAGATGAAGAGTTTTTTATTAAGAGTTTCCTATCTCAAATCTCGATTGATTGAGTTAGCCTTTTCAGTCGAAACTAATTATTCCAAAAACCATCCCCTCACTACAAATCGTCAATACTCTACTTTCTTAAGTCCTTCTAACCCCTGTATCTGTATCTGTAGATACAGAGACTTGATAACTTTTTTTTTAAATAAAACGCAAACCATTTGAGATATTTTCAAAACTTTATGATCGACTTGGAATACAATTAAAACATTTATGAATAGAACTGATTGAAAATTTTAGGTCCCATATATTAATATCTTGATTTTTGAGATATTTGGAAGTCAGAGACATAACATTTGCATATTTATTAATTAAGACATCTGTTCGTTTATCAGATATAAGTAACGATATATCATCTACATAGGCATAAAATAGGGGGTATGAAATTTCTCTATCTATATTGTTTATGTACAGTTTGAAGAGAATAGGTCCCAGGATGGATCCCTGTGGCACTCCATCCTGAACCGTTTTCATTTCGGATGTGGAAGAACAGATAGTATCTCCATAATCAAATTTATGAGACATGCATTGATTTCGGTTAGTGAGAAACGAAGAAGCCCAATTGAAAGAATTTCCCCTCAGACCGTAAGATTCCAGAATATTTAATAATTTTACATGATTGACGTAATCGAACGCCCTGCTTAAATCACATAAAATTGCAGCAGGGCACTCGCCCACATCAATAAACTTCACATAAAAACTGAGTAAAGCAGTTTGAGTTGATTTGCCTGATCGGAAACCATGTTGCATTGGTATTAAAATTCTATGAAAATTTATGAATTCCATTGAATGTTTCAAAAACGCGTACTCGAAAACCTTAGAGAAGCTCTGGGAAATAGTGATTGGTCTGAAATTCTCTATGGATGATAGTTTTTTGTTTATTTTTTTGATTAGGGCTTACTTTTCCAACTTTCAGAACCGTTGGAAAAGTACCAGTTAGAAAAGAGAGGTTCACTATATATGTAATTGGTTCAATAATGACGGGCAATATTTTTTTTATAATAAAAACAGGTATTTCATCTATACCCGATGATTTTTTGTTTTTCATTTTTTCAATAAACAACTCAAACAATTCCATTTCACTGTATGGCTTCAGAAACATTGTGTGTGGATTAGAGTCAAAGCCGATGCTGCTAGAGCAGTTTGTATTATAATCTTCTACGTTAATACTTTGTACCAAGAAAAAGAACTCCTGATTTTCATATAGAACTTTATATAGAAAAATTACACAGTAACATCTCTGGTGAAATTTCGTGATTCGCCCTTCTCATTTGATTGATTTCAATTCCTTTTTTTCATTCCAAAGAAGCTGAAACCTACGAATGTCAGAAATAAAATATCTCATTGTTCGACATTGTTTGCCACACCATAATGCGAAACTTTTGATTTCCATAACTCAAGAAGAAACTGAAATATCATTTAATTTATGCAGTGTGAGTGATCTTATCAATTAAAACTTTCGAAAGATGTTCAAACAGTGGTGGAAGTTTAATAATTTGACACGCTTTCACAATCTGATTAATATTTGTTTTATGTCCTGTGAAGTCTCATTTAGATTATGAGTTGCCGAGTATCAACGATTGTTGAGATGAAATATAAAATTTATTTGTTATGTTATTGTTGACATCAAGAAGATGAAGAGTTTTTTATTAAGAGTTTCCTATCTCAAATCTCGATTGATTGAGTTAGCCTTTTCAGTCGAAACTAATTATTCCAAAAACCATCCCCTCACTACAAATCGTCAATACTCTACTTTCTTAAGTCCTTCTAACCCCTGTATCTGTATCTGTAGATACAGAGACTTGATAACTTTTTTTTTAAATAAAACGCAAACCATTTGAGATATTTTCAAAACTTTATGATCGACTTGGAATACAATTAAAACATTTATGAATAGAACTGATTGAAAATTTTAGGTCCCATATATTAATATCTTGATTTTTGAGATATTTGGAAGTCAGAGACATAACATTTGCATATTTATTAATTAAGACATCTGTTCGTTTATCAGATATAAGTAACGATATATCATCTACATAGGCATAAAATAGGGGGTATGAAATTTCTCTATCTATATTGTTTATGTACAGTTTGAAGAGAATAGGTCCCAGGATGGATCCCTGTGGCACTCCATCCTGAACCGTTTTCATTTCGGATGTGGAAGAACAGATAGTATCTCCATAATCAAATTTATGAGACATGCATTGATTTCGGTTAGTGAGAAACGAAGAAGCCCAATTGAAAGAATTTCCCCTCAGACCGTAAGATTCCAGAATATTTAATAATTTTACATGATTGACGTAATCGAACGCCCTGCTTAAATCACATAAAATTGCAGCAGGGCACTCGCCCACATCAATAAACTTCACATAAAAACTGAGTAAAGCAGTTTGAGTTGATTTGCCTGATCGGAAACCATGTTGCATTGGTATTAAAATTCTATGAAAATTTATGAATTCCATTGAATGTTTCAAAAACGCGTACTCGAAAACCTTAGAGAAGCTCTGGGAAATAGTGATTGGTCTGAAATTCTCTATGGATGATAGTTTTTTGTTTATTTTTTTGATTAGGGCTTACTTTTCCAACTTTCAGAACCGTTGGAAAAGTACCAGTTAGAAAAGAGAGGTTCACTATATATGTAATTGGTTCAATAATGACGGCCAATATTTTTTTTATAGTAAAAACAGGTATTTCATCTATACCCGATGATTTTTTGTTTTTCATTTTTTTAATAAACAACCCAAGCAATTCCATTTCACTGTATGGCTTCAGAAACATTGTGTGTGGATTAGAGTCAAAGCCGATGTTGCTAGGGCAGTTTGTTTTATAATCTTCTACGTTAATACTTTGTACCAAGACTTGAGGCGCATCAATAAGAAAGTTGTTGAGTTCAGTCACAATAAGAGAAGGATTTTCAATGGTTTGATCTCCTTTTTTGATAACGATATTTTCACCTTTGTTTCTTACCTTTGTTTAAAAGTTCTGATACGACACCCCACAGTGTTCGAGGGTTGTTGTCAGACATAGTTACTTTCTCCTGATAATACCTTTTTTTTGTTTCATTTATAAGTTTTATATGACTTTTTTGTTTTGTTTGTACATTTCAGTTGAAGAACAGTTATTTTGCTTTAATGAAGAGCTAGACTTTTTTATTGTATCATCTATCCAGCCTTTATCTTTACTTTTTGAGTACCTTTTCCGTTTAGGAAAACTAATTTCGAAGTTGTTTAAGGTCACACATTTCAGCCGTAACGGCCGCTATTTCGCGTTCAATGTTGGCTCTGAGTTCTTCAAATGTCGTCGACTTGTTGGCATAGACCAATGATTTGACGTAGCCCCCCCAAAAAAAAAGTCTACCGGCGTTAAATCGCACGAACGAGGTGGCCAATTGACTGGTCCCTTTCTGGAGATAACACGCTCACCAAACTTACTCTTCAATAAATCGATTGTAACGTGTGTTGTGTAGCTTGAAACTAAATGTCGTCCAAGTCAATGTTTTCCAATTCGTGCCAAAAATAATTGGTAATCATGGCGCGATAATGATCGCCATTCACAGTAACGTGACGATCGTTATTGTCGACGAAAAACTATGGCCCAATGCAGCCGCCGGCATGCAAACCGCACCAAACAGTTATTTTTTGTGGATGCAGTGGTGATTCATGAAGCACATGTGGATTTTCACTCGAGCAATAACGCAAATTTTGCTTATTGACGAACCCATTGAGCCAAAAATGAGCTTCGTCACTGAAGATGATTTTGCGATGCAATTCATCGTCGCGTCGCGTCAAGTGGTCCATCGGCTTCAATCCTTGAGTCAGTTTGATCTTGTATGGGTGTAAACCAAGATATTTACGCAAAATTCGCCATAAAGTGGTCGCGCAAACCGGAGCGGCCGCGGACGCGGTAGCGGACGCGGTGGCGATGCGTTCAAACGCTGTGCGTGTAAAATAATTAAAGAGGGCAAACCTAAGCGATCTACCACACGTATACTTACTTTTGAGGTTCACCATCTTCGTCAATTAACATGGCGAGAAGCAACGTTTCCTCTTCAAAATCCATATCGTTTCTTACACTTTGAACGCTTTGGTGTGCGGTGGTTTTGTTCGCTTTGCGACCGCATCGCCACCGCGTCCGCCACCGCGTCCGCCACCGCGTTCGCGGCCGCGGCAGCGGTATTTTCGTCACTTCGACCAACTCGTTGTCTCGCTGGCATGGCAGCATTACACAATAAATATGTAGACTCAAATTTTTGCACTAAACTTGTTATTGCTTGTCAACTAGGGCGAGCATAACGACCGAAAATTGAAGTCAACGCTCTTGAAGTTGCGGTCACTTACACCGAATTTCGGTAGTACATTTTTATAATTTGCATACGTTGTTCGTTCGTGTACTTTACCAAGATGAAAATGTTGAGTTTACTGAAGCAAAGGAAAGTGACAGTTAGATGATCAGTGAAATAGTGCGTTCACAAATTAAATTCAAAGTTGTCAAGTACCTATTGGAAAACCCTTTATATGCGTATTGTATTTGTAGCATCTGACTCTGTGTTCTGTTTTATTTGTGTTTATTTCTAACCCCTGTAACCATAGATACCAGTCTAGCACCGCGACGAATAACGGAATAACTCAATGAATCGTAAAATGAAATAGACCTTCCTCGGGAGTTGAGATTTCGTACTTGGAAATAATTCGTTTGTAGTTGGCATGAAAGGAGCCATTTTCCGAATTTACTCTTCGTTGCCTTGCCAGATACCATCGGAAAATGCGATATTGTGAATTGTTCTGTCGCGAAAAAGGATGCGAGTGTAAACAGGAAAATGCCAGTAATAGGATATGAGTTACGATATTATATGTGAGGACGGGAATAGTGCATTCATATCAGCGGGGAAATGTGACACAAATAAGGTGGAGACATTTTGTGAATGAGGACGGGAAAAATAGAAATATTTATTTGTGTAACGAAATGAATTACTTTGCTGAATTTCTTTCATTTTTACGACTCTGTCTTGGATTCGAATGTTATCATTGAAGGAAATATCAGCAACTGTACTTCGTACTATTTTTTATGATTGTTACATGACAAATGACGTACGTCTATCAGATGAAAGGAGTAGGGGTTCTCTCTCTTTTGATTTTCCTTCCGTGCTCCATTACTCGTTTATGTGGATTTTTTAGCTGAGAAAAAGAAAACACAATTAGACTTGCTGCATTTTTATTATCTTTCAATGTCTAATACGATATGATTGAGAAGGATAACTGAAAATATCAATTATATTAGATAAGAAAAAACTCCTGAAAAGAAATTACGATTCAATAAAAATTGAGCAAAAAAAGGAGAATTGAACAATGACAATGAAATAATTAAAACTGCCAATCACAGAAATTCAGGCTAAGTTACTTCACGACGTTTCGACTGTCAGTATCCATAATCGTCTTCGGGAGATGACTGGACTTTGAGGGATGAGGACGATTGTGGATACTAACAATCGAAATGTCGTGGAGTAACTTGGCTTTAAATATTTTCATTTTCAACTGTTATATAATTTTAATTGTTCAGTTTTCCAATGTTTNGCGAGTAATAACAAGTTTATAGTAATCCCATATGAACCCCAATACACGAGAGGGCTTCAACAGATATTTGATAAAGTAAATATGAAAATTGCATATAAAACTTCTTAAAAATTGCAACAACAATTTTAGTACACAGGGTATATAAAAGTATATGTATACCTGAGTGTCGTCTTATGTGTGATAATTTATCTTTGCTTTTATTTATATACACCATTTTTATGTTATTTTCAACCTGTCTGTACTGTATTTGCGTACCTATGTATGTATCTATTCATCTCTTATCTACCTTACCAACTTGACTGTTCTCATACAATGTTATATTGTCTTGAAGAAATAAAATAGATTGAAAGATCCAATTGTCTCAAACCAGAACAGTGAAAGATATCATTCTGGACGTTTCATGTTGCAAAAAAAACCAATACATCCTCCTTTTGACGTGAAGAAAATACGTCCTGCAATCAACTTCAATTTCCCTGCTAGTCTAAAGAGACTGATTCAGAGGAAAACAACTCATTTCCCTCCGCCTTGATGAAAGTGACTTTTATGTTTTATATCATATTTATTGTGAAGGCGTCATTCTTTTAAAGAAAATACTCATTTAGATTTAAACGATTCAATTAATTTTTTATGACCGGAAATGTAAATGGATTTTATTACATTTGGAATGAAAATGAAATTGCGGAAATTAATGAGGGCTTGTTCCAGATACAGGGAAAGCTAAAAATTTAAACACAAAAATAGTCTTTAAATTGATGAAATGGCTTGTACTTTTCGAAAATCATATAAAAACGTTTGTGAGAATTTGTTTCAGCGTTCAAGTAGCGAATAAAAAGTGGCACTTTCCATTCACAGCTTCCACTATTGTCAACACATGGGACAAATGAAAGTCAATATTGTATTTTTACCAATCTCATCAATAAAATAAAAAATTGTTGTAATATTTCATATTCTTCAGACGGTTGCTGGATAATCATAATCTGAGATCGATGGAATTGCATAAGAAACTATATTGAGTGGCCACTTCAATTACCCGATTTCAAGGCTCTTGTCCAAAAATGTATTGTCACACTTGATGGAATGATCAAAATCAGATTTGTGTTTCTACTTCATGGTTTCATGCTATAGTGTTGGAGTTGTTTGATATTTTAATGAAGTCAGTGAATTTTATCAATGAGTTCGATAATATAAAGGACATATTTGAAAAGATCGTGTCTATTGTCTTGCTGGTCTCTTCCCTCATTTCCAATTATCTAAATAACAACAGTGCATTTGTACGAGGTACCTTCAGAAAATGATGTGAATTTTCATTTTTCGAAAACACTATTTAGTTATTCATTCAAAGTAGACTCCCTCAGATACACTTGTGCAAGCGTTTTGTTGATCTTCCAAGCAGTTCTGATATGCACTTTTCTTGAGTTTCCTCATCGAATCTGATTTCATCTCTTTAATCGCAAAATACCGCCCTTTCATAGGTCTTTTCAATCCTGTAAACAAAAAAAGTCGCAGGGTACCAAATCTGGTGAATACGGTAGCTAAGACTGGGGAATTATGAACAAGTAGTGATGAGGGACCAGGTTCAGTATCGTGATGCAAAAGCTAGATTTTTTTTCTACAATACAGGGGTGTCCAGGGCGAGCGTCGTCATTAACATCTTCTCGACCATCTGTGGAAGGCTTGTACCACTTGTTAACACATTGATCTGACTAGGAGTACAATCACCGTATGCCACTGTCAATATTTCGAATGTTTTTTATAACTTCATTCAATTTTTTTCACGAAATAATCTAATATTTTTTTCGATAGTAGAAAATCGTCGTACACTTCTAACTTATATGCCTCTCACGAACAAACTCAACATGCCAAACAGTTAAAACTATGAACATTATGTACCAACATGAAAAATAAAAAATCAACAATCCGAATGTACGCATCCTGGGAAATTTGAACATTTACCTTACTTTTTAAACAGACCTCGTATCTTACTATCGACTACCTGATTTTTCATGATTAAATTACACATTCGGTATCACTTCTATGAAATGATTCTCTGCAATATTTAATCAAAATTATGTTCGGAGTTCCGCTACAAATTATCTCATTAAATTTTCAAACTTGATTAAACTCTCCATGAATATTGAAATAGAAAATTGGGAATGAATCATCTAACTTTCCCTTCGAATATAATATTGTTGATCAAATACAACGGGATTGTTTTCATTAATTAATTCAAATAGAGTTGATGAAACTAATTTACCGTCAAACGCCTGGTATATTGTTACTCACTGTTGAGTGTGCGTTTAAAATTGTATTCACACATAATAAGCATGATAATATTCATACATGCTGAAGATTTGCCTAGCTCGAATGTATTTTCAATTCAATGACAATTTTCACTCTTGTAGCGAGGGTCTGATAATGAGAAACCCCTGGAGTCTCTCTAGCTGAGGATTTCAATCTCTCCATAGTTTTTGAATCCTATATAGACTCTGTTTGTAATGGATTTTCACGAACACATTTTCGGGTTGGAAAAGAGTAATTAAACATATGTGACCCATTTTCATTGCCATTCTTCAAAAGATATGTTGATGATATTGTTATTTTCATTTCAAAAAATAAACAATCTGGAATATTAGACGCCTTCAGAGTTTTCATCCAAAACTGAAATTCACTCTTGAAAAAGGATAAAAAACCTCTTTAGCATTTCTAGTCACCAAAATGAGCAAACCGAGTTTTGAAAGTAGACTGGTATCATAATCCAACTTTTTCTGGGAGATTCTCAAATTATTATTCAAAATACAACTTTCACAGTCGAATCAATATTATAAGAAATTCGAAATCGAGGGCAATTGCCATCTCCAATACTGAGTTCCATAAAAAAATCTTCGAATAATCGATAATTATCTAGTAAAAATATAATTCGAAGAGCCCTTATCCGAAAAAGAATTGAATAAAGAAGTTTCTCTTTCCAAAATACAAGGATAACCATTGAATATCATAGAATACCATATTATGTGGAAAATTCGTCTGAAAAACTCATCCACGTGGGTACTTAATAACGAACATTTTGAAGTAGCCCTTTCAAATGGAAATACAGTTGGAAACACCGCAACACTTCAACAAATGTGCCAAATGATATGTTGGTCAAACCAGACGGTGTCCTAAAACCCGTGTTTTAGAACACACGAGAGACTTCACGAAACTGAATAATCAAAGCACCACAGACCTAGTTGAATATGGAAGAAAACTTTGACGCACTTTCGACTTTGGACATCCGACTATATTCATTTATATTCAACCAGAAGTCTTCGGAGCAAAATGATTGATATTCTCAAATACGACAGTGTTAACAATAGCAGGGATGTTGACGGGTTCAATACCGCATATTCAAATTCGATTAGTGAAATACCTGAATGGTTCCGCCTTCATTTTCATTATTATTTTTTCTGTTATTCATAAAGGAAAACACCAACTTATGAGTATCATGAATGGAGTCATCCGTTTGTTTCATGTGATTGTGTAGTGTTGTTGTCTCGAGAATTTTATTGTTTCAGTGTTTTTTTTTTGTTATTCAAGAAGAAAACAAAAGCACTACTGGATAATTCTTAAGACGTTCTGAGATCGGTGTCTTTGGAAAAGTGGAGTATCACGTTAAATTTGAAACAGCATCAGAAAGTTCATTTCACATAAACGCAGTTATTCAAATAGAAGAATTATTAAACACTGAAGTTCGAGGTGTACTGAGTTGAACCTTGAAACGAAGACCAGCCGCAGTTCGTCGCGTACTTCTGATATGAACCAATCTTGGTGGAATCTAATGGGCCATGTGAAAAAATCTATGAAAGAGTGAGAAAACATTCTTCAATGTTTCAGATTATCAAGGTTGCAAGTGATGTTCCCGTCTCCAATCAAGAAGATGGCTTTTTTCCGGATGAAAATCCTGCAGCTTCAGGGTATGTTAAGTGGCAGAGCTCCATACATGAGAACAATACTCCAAAGAGGGTCTGATTTTAGCTTTCTGAAGCATCAAAAATTGCTGAGGTGTGTACAGTTTTCTGGCTCGAAACAGTGTTCCAAAATTTTGAAAAGCAGCCTTTGTAATTCCAGGCTATCGTTAGCAAAGCAATATATCGGAGCACTAGTTTGGGCTTTCATTGTCGAATATATAAAATTATTTGGAATACCTGAAACAACTGAAAAAGAAGAGTTGATAATAAATTGCTGTAAATGACAATTATATCTAGCAAAAAAACCTGAAATGAAATAATAGTGAAATAAAATACAAGTAAAAATGAAAACAATTGAACGAAAAATAGATTTGAAGAAATACAATATGAAGATAAAGATAAAAATAAAAAGTTAAGAAATTTCAAGCCAAGTTAGTTCACGACATTTCGATTGTTAGTATCCACAATCGTCTTCGGGTAATGGCTGGACTGCTTCCTCCGAGAGATGACTATTTATAGGTCGTTCGAGTACTTTCACTTATCCCCGCTTTCCATTTTCCGCTTCACTGGTTCCGTAGGAGATGACCGTTTGGCGGGAGTTGGCCATTTTCCGCTTGATGATGGGTTTCCATATGTTGCGTATTTCTACGCTGGCTTGGCTGAATACGTTGTTAGACAACATGTATGCGGCGTCCTTGAATTTTCTCCTAAATCAATGTTCCTCTCTGTGTAAGATCTCAGCTTGGGACTACTCGATGTTGTGTTGATGCGTCCAAACATGGTCTGCTATTCCTGATTTGCTGGTTTTCCTTCGCTGTGTGTGTTTGTTGTGCTCGGCAATGCAAACATTCACTGGCCTTTTAGTTTCACCAATATAGAATGTTCCGCACTCACAGGGTATCCGGTAAATGCAATTCTTGGAATCGCGGTCCGCGTTTGGTGGCCTGGTTTTCGTGAGGCTGATACGGATAGTGTTACCGGATCTGAAGCAGGTTCTGATGTTGTACTTGGAACCAAATCTGCTTATCCTCTCCGATAATCCTCTGATGTAGGGAAGTGCAACCACTGGTTTTGACGGCATCTCTTCCTTGCTAGGCTCCTGCTGTCTTTTAGCTAAAATATTTTCTACCATCGCTTTGGAGTAGTCATTGTCCAGTTCCTTCTCGAGACCTTCCTTGGTGTACCAGAGCCCGAAAGCACGGTCTAATAGAGTCTTGATGATTTCTCTTTTAGTTGATTGATGGTGGTTAGATTCGTGGTTCAGATACTGTCCTGTGTGTATGCGTTTTCGGTATACAGATGTTTCCCACTTAGTGTCGGTCCTCTTCACCGAAACGTCTAAGAATGGCAATTTTTTGTGGATTTCCTTCTTCATTGTGAAAGTGATGGAAGGTCTCACGCTGTTGATATGTTTCAGTGAATCGTCTAGTTCTGTATTCCCATGGTTTCATATTATGAAGGTCGATATATCTCAACCAGACTCGAGGTTTCTTGTGAGCTTCTCCAATGGACAGAGTTTCAAACCACTCCACATATATGTATACCCATGTCAATCACCTTCAAACAAACGTTGAATATATTGGATTCTTGTGTTTTTTCGATAAGTCGTTGATATACAATGAAGAGAGGATTGGGGACAATATGGATCCCTGAGGAACACCAGGGTTGACGGTAAATTCATTTGAGAGATATCTATCGATGGTCACTTGTAGAAAATGTTCTATCAGGAAGATGGAGAGCCATACAAAAATGATTCGACAAGTCATAGCATCGAAATTTGGCCAGCAAACCCTCATGACAGACATACGGTTCAAAGGCCTTAAAAATGTCAAAAGCAACATCTCTCGACTCTCCATGTTTCTCGATTGCGTTATCTCAAATATGGGTGGCATACCTACAATATATAGTTGGCTGTTGATCTCTGTTTTCGAATGCCATATTGATGATCGCTCAAGATGTTAAATTCTTTCAAATATTTAAGGATATGGTGGTTCACGGCTTCCTTCGTGATTTTTTATATCAGTGTCAGTTATTTGGATGATTTTTCTTGGTCTTTTTGGTAATAGGCTGAACGCAATACCTCTGCAAGGCAGGTTGAAAAGTCTGCAAAATTCTGTTGCGAGTTAATTGGCGCACTTTTCAAGTACGATGACAGGTATTTCATCAGGACCAGATGCCTTGTTGATATTGAGCTGTTTCAAAATTCGCCTCACTAAACGTTGTGGAAAAAGGATTTTCCGGCATTGTATATTCTAGTATGGGAATAATGGGTGATGTCTCTTCCAAATGGTCGACTATGGAGTGAGACGCCAATTGTTCAGCTAGTAAATTCGCTTATTTCTGTGGCTGTTGTTGCAATACAACCATTTGCTTGTGTTAGTGGTGGAATTCTCGATATCTAATATGTCTGAATATTTCAAAATAGCGAAAAAAAATTTTAGTGAGTTATTCATTCAAGAATTCATGATTCCTCGTAACATTGAAATTATACCAGGTTCAATTCATGATTGATGAGCCCTGAAGAATAATTCAATTGAATTCGAACGTTGGCAAGATAAACAACCTTCTTGAAAAAAACATATCAAATTTGTTGAAAGGAACCTTTACTGAACCCACTCAGTTTTATTCTCCATGTATGATACTTCAAAGAAATTACTTTTTCCACATAGTGTATTGATACGCCTTCCCGTACATACTAACTTCGTTTTCCGATTCCCGGTCCTCATTTATTCATCTAGTCGTTCTTTTCCTAACTCAATTTCTTGCCGCCATGTCCAATTTTCGAATTGTCGGGAATGAAAAATATCGCAGTTTATACTCGGGTTCATGTTCAACATCACCAATAAACTAATTTCCATCTCGGATCGAGTAGAAGCAGATGGCGCGGAATTTATAGTTGCAGACTCGAATTGCAGGCAATTCCTTCCTGATACGTTCACGGATACGATCCGGATATCAAAACGTACGATATTTAAAATATTTCTGCTCACTTACCAATGGCGTGCGACACTGCGTGGCAATTTATGAGACATTCTTCGTTTGTGATTAGGTTGCATCCAACCGAAGAAAAAAAATTTAGGTATCTTCCTATCGGTCAATGATTTTTTGGTGGAACTTGGCAATCGTCCCACTTCTAACTTCATTTATTTTATTGAGCTCTTCAATATCTTTTGGTTACTTATTAAAGATATTTGGGCCCATAATATAAGGTGAATTAGAAGTAACCTTAAATTTACAATACTGTATGTGGAAGTTATATTTTTGACGAGTATTCCTACTATGTATGATTTCATTGGTGATAAATTTATGTTTGTTTTTGAAGACAAAACTTGACAACTCGAATATGTACATGCTGACAAGAGTCAAAATGTTAAATCGTCTAAATAAACTTCTGCAAAATGCCTTTTTTTGAGGCTTTGGCCATTATTCTCGAAATATACTTCCGCGCAACGGATACATTTGATATCGAAGTCGAATTACCCCACATACGTATGCCATGTTACAGTGTGGAAGCTACTTGAGCATGGTATAGTGCCAAAAGTTGCTGATCTGTCATGATATCTGTTAGGTTTCCAAAGAGATAACCTAATGAGTTGATTTTACTCGTTAAATTCGAACAGTGTTGTTTCCATGTCAAATATGCATCAATGGTAGTCCCCAAAAAATTTGTCTCTTCTTTTTCCAGAATTGACATGTTCTTAATTTGAAATTGAATAAGCACGCAATGATTTTGTCGATTGTGAAATCTAACCAATTGTGTTTTGTTAACATAGAGATAGAGAGAATTAGCTCTGCACCAGTTCATAACAGATTGCAAGTATATTTATATTTGTCTGAAAGTGAGTTTTCATCCATGTCAGATACTATTAAAGACGTATCATCCCATGATACTCGAAAACATTCCAGACCCCTCTCCTATAGAAAAGAGCTTCAGTGATAGTCTTTCTGAACTCACGACATAATCAATAGAAATGAGCACGAAATTGGGACGGCACTGGTCATTTCAAATTACGGAATGTAAGGGATCAACCGAAGTCGGTGTCATTAGGAAGAAAAACTGAAGATACGCCATTGTCCCGCAGGTAACGAGGTCCAATCTGACGCCGTAAACCGTGGCATTTACGTCCGATAGCCGGTCCCGAGAGAGAAATGGACATCCATGGATATATGGAAGCTAAATTACATTTTCTTCCAGTCCAGTCCGAATCCACCGTATAACTTCAAATCAATGAGGAGACCGAATGTTTCCCTATTATTTCGCAGCCGGATTCAGTTATTTTTTCCTGGTTTATTCGGAGTTATGTTGTTATTCTGGGTCTGTTATGATAGGATTTGTTGTGGATCTTCTGTTATTTACTGGTTTGCTGAAACCCTGACTCCCACATACTGAATGAGAAATAATATGGAGTGAATTAGAAAACGGAGTCAGTCTCTTTAGAAATTTCGACTGTAAATACCATAAATTTGAAATGTTGATACTAGTATGATTTTCAATAAATTGATGGATGTAGCCGTTACTACGTGGTAGGAGATCATAATGAGAAGAGAAATGAAAATTTCTATGTTTTTACCACTTTTAATTGTAACTAACGTTACTGCAGTTTCATCCTATACGGACATTCTCAAACTAATACAATAAACTAACAATATATACCAATATATACCATTCAGGTACTTGATTGAGTACCTGAATTCACAGTTCTCAATGCAGATGTGCAATTTAAAAACCGGAGAGTAAATTAAATCGATTTGATCATTTAACAGGTTGCACCCGCAATGTTTATGCTTGTAAATTTCTAAGGATTCTAAATAATTGAGTTTGCAACCCTTCCTTGCATAGTGCAGAATTTCCGTATCGTTTAGATTCGCAAACTTGTGAGTAGATGAACAATGTATGTTCTGGCGCAAACGGGAGTGGGGGAAACGTCATCGACGCAGGTTGAAATGAATATCGGAGAGGTTCAAAGAGCGTGGGCCCCCTTGCCCTCGGCCCTCTTGGGACTCCGCATCACCGCTCAGGCCCTCTTGCGACTCTTCCTCACCCCTCGGCCCCCTTGTCACGTTCCAGTCACGTGATTTCAATTAAAAAAGTTTATAGTTATGAGATTCGAACCCACGACGTCCGCGCGGTAGACATTGTCCTTAGCCTCTACACCAACGTAAGATATTGAAGGTAACTTCGAATGTTGGGTATTTACAGCGTTAGTTTTGTCGGGACCGAAATTGACTCATTCATTATACTCGACAGCATTTTTTTTTTGATTTCCTTAGACTGTAATCATCATTATCATATTGAAGATAGAAAAATATACTTAGATTTGGGAAATAATTAATATTTCATGTAAAGATGTGTATGTGTGTGTAAGAGCGAGAGACGCGTGTTACGTAATCGATGCAAAGAGAGATGGAGATGGTATCGAGATTTACTGGTTGCTAGTGCAAGCAGGTGTTGCCAGTTGTACAATCAATCATTGTTTATGGAGTAATGTAGCGTTGCCGGTTTGAAAATGAAGGGTTAGGAATACGACTGTGTACGGTATGTCTCAAAATACATCATTTAAAGAAAAAAACATGGCGTCGAAGTGTACAGGGTGCGTCAAAATATACCATTTAAGAAAAAACATGTCAGTGTAACAGAAGTCTAGCATTCCAACATGCCAAAAGGGCACTAATTCTCGTATCTTTGTTAACCAAGTTAGCATCATCAGGAGAAAGAGGAGATCCAAAAGTGTCGAGAGGTTGAGCATTGTGGACTCAACGTGAGGGCAATGGAAGAGCGAAGTATTCGACAATGACATTTCAAAATACGTTGTTATACAAAACAAAGGTGTTGCCATAAGAAAATACATGGGATTTCAGGCTGAAATTCCTGCAGTATAATTACTCTTATAGTTGTATGCCAAGGAATGGTTTGAAAACGAAAACGAACCATTTTTTCATAGTCTGAAGAACCTTATATTTTCAACATACCGTTTTTGGAAATTTCGGCCGCATTGTCCCACATAAACACTATCACACTCCAGACACTCAAGCTTATAAACTCCAGATTTCTCTAACTTGTCGACCCTATCTTCGGCATTGAGAAGGAAATGATATAACCTGGCATGTGGTCTGAATGGTTTTCCTGTAGTGCTTGCGTTTTGTCATAGGGGGTATGACGACTGGTTTCAAAACAACTAGCTGTAGAGCTTGGGAAATATAGCTGTGTCTGTGAGGTGCGTGAAAGATAAAGAGAGATGACAATGGGGAATGTTCCTTAATTTGGGTTATCACAGCAAATACAAGTTTGAACAAAATGAAGTTGAGTTTAATTCATGAGTTTTTCGAACTCACTTCGAAAAGTATTCAAATTGATGTTTCAAATGTTGGGTTTTAATTTTTGAAGGGATTTGTTTCTAATTCACATATTGGCAACAGCGCCTATATCAAGTTCTTTTTGTATGTATGTATGAATTGGTTTGTTATGATTGATGTTGCTAGCTATTTTTCGTAGATTATCTACCTGCTACGTTTCTTAACGATTTCTAGTAACTATGCATTCAGTTGACTCCTGAACTTCGACAATTGTTAACGGCCATCTTGTTGAAGCTAAATCTGTCTTATCAGTTGTCATTCATTTAGTTTGTTCTGCCAAAACAGCATTCAACAATACGCACAAATGGTAAAATCGATGACCACAACTTGACCAATTTTGCATCCTGACTTAGGCTTGCACCCATACTAGATGCGACTGACCTAGGAACTGAAGGTAGATAGATAGATAGATAATATATTACCTTTTTGTGTCATTTGTACAATGTATAGGTTCGTCACATAGAATAAGAAATATTGTACAGTAAATAAAAAGTGTATCACGCAAATATCACAAGAAACAAAATACATTGTTACATCATATTAAAAGATTAGACTCATCAATTTTCATGTATGGTTCATATACTCATTCAGATCATAAAAACATCTATTCGAAAGAAATTTCTTCAATTCCACCTTGAACTTTCTTGGTGAAAGTTGCATTAGGTGATTTGGCAATAAACAACCATAAACAACGTATGTTGGATGAATGGGCTCTGACCCTATTTTTCATCGAAAAATGACCTTCAGCGATGAGCCTTTCGTGGATAAATGGGTTCCTGAACAAACGAAATTGTTGAATTTGGGACGATACCAATCAACATGAGATCCAAGAGGTTCCAATGCATGCTGCAAAATCCACTGTTTAGTGAGGATTTCGGCCTGGCGACATCATAGGTCTATATTTCTTTGAGAATGGCGAGCACTGGAGTTAGATGATCACCAACTTTTTTGACCTAAATTAGATGATCTGTACACCAACATGGTTCCAACATGACAGCGTTACGTACCACACAGCTCATGCCACATTGGATATCCTGCACACAAACCACAGCGGCCCTCAAAGCCAAAATAACCTATGCCAGCGGTCAAATTCATCCTGATTCATGCGACAGAGTCATGGAAAATTGGTCTTCCAAATGCATAAAATATTTCGATAGNTCACTTCCATCAACACAACAGAGAAATGGAACGCTAATGCAAATCCAAGAAAGTTTCGACCTTTTTAATAAGATCGTAGAGAATCATTGATAATTTTTGAACAGAATTGAATTACCCAAAAGTCGTGAAAACTTTGTCCTAAAATTCTCCATGCAGTGCTAATAAAAAATATGTGGATGGAAATATTTTCTGGATAATAGATACTTTTTCCAGAACTTTCCTTACAACTCATCGTCAATTAAAACCCACCAAAGCGGTCAAAAGACCTCATTAGGAGGCCTAAAAGTAAAAGCATCGGTCGCTCCAGTACATCAAGTCCATTAAGAAAAAACTTCAACGAAATTGCCCCAGCAGTAATGACTTTTTGAAAATACATCTCCAGCGGAAATTCGCTATGAAACTTTAATTCGCTGCGCCTTTACCAATTTGAGATAAAAGCACCGACGACCAAACTAAAAATGATATCCATGTTGAACTTATGAGTAGAAATTGTGTTCGTTATGTTTCGAATAAATATTCAAAAAGCTCTGGAATTTTTGCTTCGGATTTAGCAGCATCATGTGGTAGTTTTTATGCGTATTCAGTGTATACAGGGTTCAAGGGAATCAAATGTCACCCATTCACACGACGCTATAATTGATGAATATGAAACTCATTGAACTGAATAATAATTCCGCTGCTGAAAATGATTATTATTCTAAAGAAAAAAACATGGCGTCGAAGTGTACAGGGT